>JWZT01000170.1:110942-148922 GCA_000827895.1 Thelohanellus kitauei
ATTATTTCTCGGCAGTTTAGATTTCCGTTTATTCTTCTTGAATTTGATCCAGGTTGTTGACGTCTACTCCTAAGCATTGTTCTAGCATTCTCGCAGATTACACGCATGTGAAATTTCAATAAACGTTTTTTAGTATTTTCGTTAATACTGTTGTCTAATGCGTAAACTTTTTGTTTGGACGCATGTTGATACATCAAATATTCTTCCTAAAATCATAACAGATATATTACTAGGCTCATAGTTCCAGCCAATAGCTGATCCTTTTGAGCTTGAACATTGACAGTAGCTTGGTTTATTTCATTTCTGACTCTTTTGAGCTCATTGAGTGTATCCTATAATTAGAAAACAAAAAAATAGCCTTTAAATAAATGAATAGATGTCGCGTATACCTAAAGTATTGAAGAAAAATAATGTCAAAAATTTGTGTAAAACTAAATTCAAGTAGTTTTATTTATTCTCTGTTGATGGGATTATTCTCAAGTAACATAAAGACAAATGAACCATTAACTCTTGTGTTCATTTTTACATTAATTAGTTCTTCGGATTTTTGACGTATTCAACATCACGTATTTGTTCGTAATTTTTCGATTAATTTTGTAATTTTGCATTTATTATAAATAAATATTTTAACAAAATTTTTACTTAGGACAGTACCGATTGATGATTTTTACTTGTCACAGTACTACCTTTTAAAATCATTGTATTCATAAAATCTATTCTTTGTCAAGCTCAATAGATGGGAAATGATTTTACTTTATGTTACAAAGACGTACATGTGTAGAGTTAACTTTTCAGTTATACACTTGGTGTCTGATCTCGATTTCAATAAAATCATAATACTTTTATGATATACGACATAAATTTGAAAATATTTTACCAAGTTCAACATTTTATTTTAGTCTACAAAGAGTTGTATGGAAAATTGAATACTTGGGATGGGTAGAGGTAATTAAAAAGAATTATTGAAAGATTTTGAAAATTTAGACAGATGGTCAGCCGAGTTAAATGCATTTTTTAATTGAATTAAATAAATTGAAATCTTCGACATTTTTTGGTTATTGATCTGGTAGGCGCACGCCAGAGTTTACGTTATAAATGTTTAATATGAATAATACTAACCTTACTTAGGTCACTCTCGTAACTAATAGATTTTGTATAGCTGGTACTCATAGGCAGAGTCATTACTTTAAATAAAACAGAGATGAAAACACATTCTCAAGTAAAGTTTCTGAATTTTAAAATATTTGGTTATAATTAGAATAAGCATCCCAAATTACTGGTCAAATGAAATAAAATATAACTCGAAAGTTTACCTGCAGGCACACGACATCTGAAGTATTAGACAACTGGTGAATGAGGGACGAGACAAAAAAGACCGCGAAAATCTTCATACAGAAACTTGAGGAAACGTATCCGCTCATTAATTGGAATGGTTAATCAGCCGCATTTTATCAGGTATTTATAGTCGTAAGGACCCTATCTAAGATATTCACAAAGATAAACCGAACTATTTCTAAATATAACATTTTGATACTAACGGACAAACTGTATTAAAAACTCACTACTTGGTGAATTTTTATGACGATTGTCAGACAATCAGATATTCAATAAGACAGCCAAAAAAATGAAATGATCGCAATAAAATGGTTTGTTTATACGCATGCTGTTAGATAGTACCAAAAAACATATTCAAAATAAATAAACTTTGATTGGTCTAAATTGGCTTGATTATGATTTAATTCTGCCGTAATTGATTACTAATAGAAACTAGGCACCCGGTGATATTAAAGCTAACAATCACAGACGTTACGGTGTAGTAACTATGGTACACTGATAACTATGTTTATTGCCCAGCACTGTCATGACAATAATAATCTATATCGGATAATATGATTGTCTAAAAAAAATAGAAAACTCATAATCATTATTCTCTCTTAGTTAGCAGATGCAGTCTTATACCCACTGAGACTACTGGGATGAAGAAATAGATATTATTTCTGCGTAAATTGAATGGTTTAAGCTAAAGCTCTGACAATTTGAAGTTAGAAATGTAAACAAGAATCAATGCAAAGGATCCATTTATCAATTCCGTTAATACAAAAGATTTATAAATTGTAATTTACTGTGTATTTTGTCATTATCATGTCATAAATGAAATATAGGTCATAATAACCAGGACCCTTGATTTCATGATTGTAGTAATACGACATATCTAAGATACCCTAACGAACATAAATATGTTTGATTGTCAGTTGCAGAAAGTACACGCGTATATTTAGTCGATAATAATCAATGATAAGTGGTCTAAAATGTTTGGCTTTTTCGTCTGTGAGACGTTAGATTGAAGCGTTTTTGGTTATCTCATGAAATGATGTTACGAAGTATTAATTCACACGAATATGCTTGCTGCAGTCACCATTAAGTGTTTTTTTTACTTCGAGTATCTAATAAGAGTATATATCGTTTAATGTGTGGTAGCTAAATGGATTGATTCTTGTAGAACTCATGTTGAGTAGTTCTTTTCTTTTAAACTGTAGAATTTTGATTGAACACGATGTTTTGTGTGATTAATATTCTACAAAATACATATTTTTTGATTCCTTGAAATTTCACTGCTCCAATTCGACCGAACGAACATTCACGAAAACCTGACAGTGAGGATATTACCGATAATTTGCTTTCCGAATACTGCCGAACATTTAGACTGTTTGAGTATTTACTACTATTTAACATTTATGATCATTTAATGGACACATAAAAGTATGCTACGTTTTATCCATCTATTTTTGAAAAATTAATATTTAAAATCGCATTAAATAGAATTGATCTGTTTAATATATTTGACCATTCATTTTGCACCAAAATGTTTTGATTTATTAAGAATTAGAATTTAGGTTTTTATTTGAACGAATTTATCAGAGATAGCTATTTTCGACCGTATGTCATAATTTTTGATCTTTATGGCTCTAAAATTGATTTACGAACAGGATTTGTTTTACTTAAGGCCCAGCGTTTTTACGACATATAACCTAATCATGATTATTTGAGACAATATTTCAGAATACCTGTAAATTCCTATTTGCGCAAAATCGCCCAAGAGGGATAAATATGAGGTTCTTTGTTACCATTTTTTATTGGCGCATACGCGAAGTGTGTGCTTTTAAAATTAATCTAATATAAAAACATAATATGAGGCTAATGGAACAGCATAGTGCAATAAAATATAAAAACAAAACAAAAAACAAGAATACAAAAAAATACAATAGTATAACAATTAAATAAAACCAAAAAAAACAATAACACATTAAATGTTAAAAAAAGGAAAAATTTAGAATAAAATTAAATGTACTCCGTGTTTTTAAATGCTTCAAGGAAGCTCGGCCATTTTTTTTTCTTATTAATTCGTTTCCAAAATATGTACAAGAGGTGGTTACAATTATCCTTCTTCGTCCGGTTACGTGCTTTTATTTGATACTTTAAGCCATTGTTAAGCCCCTCGATTGTATCTGTATGGACACTCGTTACCGGATCCTTAAAGGTGACCGGATGGTCGATGATTTTGTGGTCAAAACCTAATTCGATGCATGGGTTTTTGTAAGTATTCCACATGTCAGTGTGTATTATCGAACCTGGCCTTACAAACTCGGACAATATCCGACACATAGTGGGGGAATCTCGATTGTCAACTTCAACAGCAAAACATCGATTTTCAGGGATTCTTTGGATTCCGGCGACGACCCATACCCCGTCAACGCGATGTCCTCGGTCGTATTTTCTTTTACCCAAATTCATTTCATCGATTTCAATAACGATATATTTGCCACCGATCATCGTATCGTCGAAATCGACTGAGTCGCCAAGCAATTTTTGAATGAACTTGACCCAGTCGGATATGGTTTTGGATGACAAACACGTGGCCTCTAAAACGCCATTTACATGCATACCCATCAAAAATAGATATGACAATTGTAATATTTTATTTACTGGCACTGGAAGTACCAAAAAAAGTTTATTTTAAGATCTATAATTATTTTCTGCAAGATCTGGTCCCACACCTCCAGGACTTCTTAGATATGTGTAATTGCATAAATTTTCGGAATCTAAAGCATTTCTTTTCTTGTTGCAAGACCCTGTTATCAAAAATATATCTGATTGCCTTGGTTTCGCAGGCGCATACTTCTAGCAACGATTCCATTAATGCGCACGCGAGACAATTGTATGTATAAATACCGTGAAAACTACTTGAAATTCAAAAATCGTTATTTTGGAATTTCTGCACCAGGTTATGTTATTTACATTTAATTGTCATATTATCTGTCAAATTTCTCTCGAAATAACTTAAAATGCGGTTTGGCATTAAGAAAACTTTAATATACGAAAATTTTATGAGTTGTATTGCTTTTGTCTTAAATGCATAAATATTTGACTTCGTAAATTCTCGGACCCGATGTCATGCATTATAAAGACAATTTTAGTCAAGAAGTAAAATTCAAATTGTATTTTCAATAATCTATTATAACTTTTTTTAGATTTGTAAACAGATTGATCGGATAAATTGCAGGATATAATAAGCTTGACAAATTGAAGAACCTGCATATTTTAGTCATAACAGTAAATTATTTAATCAGCTTATTGAAATTATTGATGGTAAAAAACTAGCGATGTTATGGTATATGAAGTCTCATCAATTTGAAATCATTTGTGCACATTTTAACACCAAATTTTGATGTAACGGCTCATATTCGTCATGGGATAGCTACCATTCTGAACTCTCGTTCTTCACTGCTTATCGTGTGTAACAATAATAAATTTAAGGTTAAAATATTCGCCTCGACAATATTCATTCATTTCATAGAATACTATCAGATATTTAACGATACAAAATGTGATTTACCGAAATATATTGATACGAGTACTGGTCCCAATCAAATTTGGATACCATACCTACTCAATAAAATAGGTTATATCTCAAAGAAATATAATAATCTAGCGATTATTTTTGTTTGAATTAAAAATATTAAAATCAATCTAATTTTCTCCCATAAGTCTGTTTAAAGCGAAAACGATTGTCGGAAACTTGTGCTGAAACATTTCGTTGATTTCTTTTTTGGGGCTCGAGTTGAAGAGGAGCCTATATTTGGCGAAGATGGAAGCTAGGTCAATCTAATGTATAAACTATCATTACCTCGCATCGGGTGGCAATTATACAAATCACATCCCTGAAACGTCCATTCAAGATCGAACGCTTTAAGTATCCCGCATAATATTTCAGCGGGTCCAGTGCATAACGGCCTAAATAATTCTAAAACATACAGATTGAAAGAAGAGTAAACTCATATTTGCCGGAATATCGATCCAGGTAAGTAAATACAGATATTCCGAATTGCTAATAATTAATCGACAACTTGTTTAAAGGATGCGATAATTAACCTGATTTGCTCCCAGCTCTCGTGGCCAATCACTTTGATGAGTTTTTTGGAGGCGGACGTTTTTAGGGTACATCGCAGAATATTACAATAAAATTACTGAATAAAAGAGCTTTGCTTGCTTTGCAGCAAGAGCAGGGTCCCCAGGTGCAACCGATCGAGGTTTCTGTTTATGATTAAATCTACCTCGATCAGGTATGTTAACATTTGCTTGTATTTTCCAAACGTGGATAAACGAATGCGTTTCGAGAGCTGTTGTTTGTACACTCAGTGATAATTTTGAATACTTTTGAAGTAACTCTCTTTAACAAGTGATATTTGCTAATTTATGAAAACAAATACTTCTGATGATCGGCTAACACAGAGATGGACAAGAATCGTATAATCTCTCGAAAAGCACTTGAAATTAGTGGTTAAATCAACATAGGAACGAATCGAATAACACAATATAATGGCATTATTTTTCATAAAAATGTCTGCGAAAGTCTAATCTCTAGAGCATTTTCCAGTGGTTTATCTTATATTGGGATATAGGACGCTAGAAATACGACGTATTGGCTACTGTGAACAGAGATAAAATATAGGTTTTAACGTGTTATGTATTATTAACATTTATATGACGTCATTATTTAATTCACAAAAATATTGTGATCGATATATTACTCGTGTAGATCTTCTTAAAATGAAGGCATCTGCGTCAGGGCCAGTGTGTAACAAACACAGTGCCAGATATTTTTGGTGCCCAAAGAACTCACAAACTGTACTCTCAATCAATGGCTCAATCATTAAATGACTAACTTTGCCAGTTAGAGACGAATATTTTATTTTAATTAGTTCTCTTTGCGCTGAAGTACGTCGGATGAGGATCATCAAAACCTTGTATTGACAATGACCTTGTATATAAAGAAAAACCAATCCCTTTAATGGCGTTTGAAGCAATCTCGACATCGAATCTAGGGTCTGCATTCAGCCATGGTCTAAGAGTTGGCAAACATGGATTAATCTGAAATCAATCAAGCAGTTACTGATATAGAATGATCAGGAATTACATCTAAATTAGAAAATTGAGTTACTGAATTGAGGGGTGGTCTCCATTGAATTTGCATTCCTTAATCTAGTTAGTCTTCGGGTATAGACGTGTATATGACGCTAGAAGTATAATTTTCATAAATCCTAATCGGCACATTTATCGTATTTCATTGAACATTTCGAAAATTCTGGCCACTGTATTGTACATCGTTGAAGAAAAAGCATACCTAATATAATATATAACACCTATTAGGTTAGATTTTATCCCAAAAAATAAGTCTTTTTTAAGCCCAGAATAATTAGAGATTATCACAAGATATTATGCCGCAGGTTTCAATGTTATGTATTCTAAAATATTGAATTGTTACAAACGATTTAGATTAATTTATCAAATTACTAAAATCTCAATGATGGCCCCTAATATGGTTTTATTATTAACTTCTCAAATTAATAACCGGAAAATTCCGAGGTGTATTATTTTCGAGTAATATATCAAAAATACAAAACCTCTTCTTTTTCGAATACACCAGTCAATCGAATGAAATCGCCTGGTAAAGATGGGGATCCGTACTTTGATATATAGGATATAACTGCAATTGGAAAAGATACATATTAATATTATGACTAACCCGATGACTCGCCCGGATGTCTGGATTATTCGTATTATATACTAAAGTATTATTTAATTCGAGTTTGGGCTGAGAGTGGATTACAATACAATTATTCAGAGTGGTGAATGAAAACAAAAAGGAATCCAATGATCAAATCATTTTTGTCCGAAAGCTATTTATTTAACGCATGACCGGATTGTCAAACCTTCGGTTAATAGAAACTTAATTCTAAGGTATATTTTGATCATGTTTATTCTATTTATCATTTGATATGAAAACTTTTCAAAATCCAAAAACTCTAAAATATACAAATCGTAACATTTCGCTCACAGTCGTAATTGAATCATGTAGATTTTTATTCAACTGATGCTGAAATGATCACTTTTTAATGGTTTTTCAGTCTAAGAGTTGATAATATCAAACCATGGTGTATTCTGTAATTAAATATATGTATTCAACAAAGAGGATTTTTTAAGTAGCTGTGTGTGATCCTCAAGCAAAACTTGGGTCACCCTAAAATTCAATAAAGTGATGAATTTGACACAAAATTCAAAAAACCTACTTACTTTGCAGGCTTTCTTGATATATATAATCCACCATGGTGTAAAAAAATTGACCAGTATACTCCTTAATTATACGACGTCGGGTTTAACATGTATGCAATTACATTTTTGTTTTGATAAAAATATCATTGATGTACATAGACCATTTGAAATATTCAAAAATTTATATAGAAATCTTTCAATGTACTGTTGACCAAGATATGTGAAATTTTTTGGATTTTCTCCAAGGTTTTATAGCTCCATAACCCATCAGTTTGAAATTATATATTGCTATATATTTGTTTAATAGTTCCATATCATAGAGCACAATAGTCCTCAAATTGAAGACTGGATAATTATCGCCAGTACTTTTATTACATTGCACGGCTTTCCCCATCTTTCTTTGTATTTTTAAATATTTTTGATCAAATAATACGGAATTTTTCTAAAATTTTAAATATTAAGACAAATGTTTGATCTGACCTGACAAATACGAGATTGTTAAAATAGAAATAATCAAAAAGGAAGCTTTTAAAAAACCAATAATATATACACTGACTTATTTAGTAATATAATATGAATAAGTAATCCAACCAAATAACAGTAGGTTAGAAAACGCATGCGTGCAATTTTCATTTAATGAATATAGACGCCGATCTATCGCATGATCATTTATAAATTTCAGCAAACCTGTCTAATGTAAACTTTTGGGTTTCATCCGGAACCAACTACAGAAATGGAATGAGCAGTGTAAAGAAATTCATATTTCATATATATACTTCATACATTTCTTACATTGTAAAAGGTTATAATTCATAACATTCGGTAATTTGAATTTGCAATCTTGTGATTTAGAACGATATTTAGTATTTTCTTCTTGTTAAAATTCTTGTTTGTTATTTTTTGGGTGTTTATTATTATTTTCATGTGTACCAAATTTTTTTTGTATATACTAAATTTGTTTTGTTATAGATATACCGATCATCTATTTTATTTATTTCCATTTTTAAAACCTCACAACCAAATCAAATAAATACGAGTATTAGTATCAAATATTTCTTCAGGTTAGCTAGGTAATGATTCAACAAAATAAAACTCAAAAGAGAATTCTTAAATAATGATGAAATGTGATGCTGATGAAATGTCAAAAACTGATCTATAATAACTGGTCAAACTATAAATGATTGGGGAATTTTCGTGTAATTACAGCCTAAAATTTGGTCTTATGTGACAAATGAATGTCTTGAAATACAAGACATGATATATGAGTTCCCATCGTGAATAATTTTATGGTTATCAAAATTGAAGGCGGAAATTAATTAATTTGATCGGATGTGGTAAAAATGAAATATCCTGTGTTAAGAATTATAGATAGGGAGGTTAATATCAATTTTAATTAATTAAAAATTCATAGATTTCAATGCCTTAATGGTGACCCAACAAATAAAAGTTGAAAAAGTATCTATAAGCTCATGAAAGAAACAGTTTATCATAGAATAATTTTTCTGATATGGTAAAATATTACATGAAAACAAATTGCTGAACATGTATAGAGAGGGTATACATCTCAATGACTAAAAGAATCAATTATCATATTGTCTATTTTTCAACAGTCAGGATGATAATAAATTGTATCAGTGGTTAAATGATTGGATCATTATTTTTATTTTGGTCAAAAAACATAATTTCATTAATTATAAATGAATTAACAATCTTATGAAGAAGATTACGAAGATGTAAATGAAAGTGGGAATTTTGTTTGTGTTGAAATAAATTCACCAATTAATCTATCATTTATGTAAGTGAGGTTGAAAATAGACCAAAAGACGTATATTAGAACTCTTACATCATGTTCTTGATTTTAGAGATCGAAAAAACATTATGAAAAAGAATATTTGACCTCTATATCAAGAGACTAGATTGCAGTGATGATTCGGTAAAAACGGATTAAAAAATAGCAAATATAGAAAATGTTTGCGAATCACTACTTTATTTGACTAAACAAGATAAGAACTTCTTGTTTTGAAATCGATGAGATTACTGAATAAATCCATTCATTTGATTGTAAAAACATATGCTAAAAAAATATCTGGTTTTGAAATCAAAACCGTGAAACTTGACGATTCTCACAGTGTTGCAATCTATTTTGAAAGAAGGCAGAGGCGCTTCTATTTTTCAAGCTGATGGACTAAACTTATACAAAAAACATTTGATTCTATAAATTACAAAAAACAATATTCCGCCACCCGGCTTTCGAAATAGATCACAAGGCATTGTATTGCGCACTTAAATATTCATGGTTTTTATTAACGATATGTCTCATAGCGAATGGCTATCTCGGTCACTAATTTTTATCATCGATTAATTATCTATATCACTCTTAAAACAATAGTAACAATGCACTGCAAATATTATTCGAAAGTTCAATAATATATTCATGAATAGTGGTTAATGTTAGATACTCACTAAACATCGTCACGTTTCACGGATTCGATTGCAAAACGTGTATAATTGTTTCCTTTGTGCCCATAATCATAAGATATTAAGATAATAAAACATCAGCAAATTCTGAATAACCATTTGATTAAATTTAATGTTCGATTCGATTTTGAGCGAGTTTGAATAATTTTGAATCACTCGCATGTTATTTTAAAGTAGATGAATGATGCGAATAGTAACCAAAATTATAAATGTCTATACCGTGCCATCATTTTACTAATAACAAAGAACAGCTCTCTTTGTGGATCAGGCGTTTGTGCGTGATAGGATTGAAAATTTATAACCTAGATATTGTCGAAAAATTGAAATTAAATCATTTAAACCGTAAACATAAAATAAATAATTAATTCCATTTTTTGACGATATTATAAATTTGTTGAAGCTTAAGTATTCTATCTACGTTTTCAAGGAGAAATTTTTCACATCAAACTTTCAAAAGCTGTTATTTAATAATGTAAAATTA
Source organism: Thelohanellus kitauei (assembly GCA_000827895.1). Lineage (NCBI taxonomy): Eukaryota > Metazoa > Cnidaria > Myxozoa > Bivalvulida > Myxobolidae > Thelohanellus > Thelohanellus kitauei. The sequence goes on from JWZT01000170.1 coordinate 121,513, forward strand.
CTTTTTCCAGTTTAATAAGGTAAAAATAAACTTTTTCATGATAACAATTGTTGATACTGCTCATTTAGCTATGATATTCAACCAAATAACTTATCCAGAAGTTTTTCAGAATCATATGAAATTGAATGAAAACGATAGAAATTTATCAAACAGATTTTTAGTAGAAGAATGAATATAGTTAATGTATTTTGTGAATACATCTCGAACAGTGATGTCTGGAATATCTTTAAGGATTATCTATGGATTAAATTCTATAGTAATATCCAAAATGTTTTATACGAAGTTTATAAATTTAGATAATTCACCAAGAGAATAACTGCAAAGACACATTTGTCAATTTTGTTTATAATAGACCCTGAAATATCCTTGACACACTCGACCATTCAGAATAGTTAGTATATCGATACCCAGAGGAATACATTTCCCTAGAGATATGAATACTGAGAATAGAAATTAAAAAGATTATCCAGATAAGGTGTTGTTAAAACTGATTCAATGCCCTTACACTTTTCTTGACACTATCAAATCTTTCCAAATTTATTTTATGTTCTTCTATAATTCTATTATTGTTTATCTTTATTTATTTGAAGTTTGATATAAGAATATATTGATGCGGGACTTCGTTTAAATGCTCCTTGAATGATTGTCGTAAAAATTGCTATTTTAATATGTTTTATATTTTTCAAGAAATTTGACAAAACATTTCATATGGGCCTTACTATTTCACAAAAGGCCTGATCATTTCATACTTGTAGAAATTATATCAAAATAAAAATTTTATCAAGAGATTGAAGTATCTCATAAATCGAACATTATTTTTCTGAGGATATTTTAGTTTACGGCACAAAAAATTCAAATCTTTAATATAAGAATAATGTCAACTTTATCTTTTGATCGTCAGGATTGATTAGAAAATAATTGTCCTCACTTCTGGGGAATTTGTTTTATTTTTGAGTTTCTTGATGGTTAAGACATATGGCTATATATAATATTGCGCAATGTGAATTTATGCCTAAAAAAATTATTTTTGTATTTTAAAAATAAGCCTACACGTAAAAATGTTGTTTATTGAAAGTGAAGTAATAAAACAAAATCAAAATTACTGTGTATTAGGGTACGAGATATAACTTCGGTGTGTGATATCTGAACGTATGTTTTGCACACCTCCAATATTCATGGTTTATCTTAACGATTTTTTGCAATAGTTTCACTTTATCTGTCATGACTTTTAAGTGGAATAACTTAGGAACTTCTTACGCAAATACAAAGAAAAAAATAGAAATATCATTAAATTTATATAGTATTTTCATCAAAAATCGCACCTGCAAAATGTATAAACAGTAGAACTTCAATACAATCAACATTTTCTGGATTCGAAATATGTTGACTTTAGCCGACTTATAGTTTTTTAATATAAGTAATCAAATTTATAAAATTTAATTCTTTTTAAATAGAAATATGCTTATTTGCATTCGCCTAGATAGTTTACTCATATATTGGATCTCAAAACCTTTTTGCATTTCCTATCAATATTTTAAAGATTCAAATATTTTTTTTGGCAAAATGATTTTCAGTTTTCCATCAATTTCATGGCCTTCTAATTTTTGACTTCTTTTGATACATCTATTGTAAAATGTTTGTGCTTAAAAGCAGGATCAGAGGTGATATTTAAATCTTGTTCACCCCAACCATGAACATTTGAATCAGCTCAAGCATATTCACAAAGCTTCAGTTAACATAAAAATAGATATAATTGGTTGAAGTTCTGTTTTTTTGAATCACATACTTTTTAAAATTTTCAATAAGTGTTTTGAATAAATTGCAAATAGTTAGAAGAGATACATTGTTCCAAGATTTTTCGATTCAAGAAATCAAGCACGGAGATCTTGAACTGTTTTTATTCGTCTAAGATTGAAGTAATTGACAAACAAACCCTCTCTTATTAAACTTTAATAATTATATTGTCTACTGGTTGTTAAACATTGGTAGGATTAGGGAAAAAATAAAAAAATGAAATATTATTTCAAATACTACCGTTCAAGGTATGTTCACAACAGGGGTCAATGCGTATTTTTCAATTTGATTTAATAAATTACAAGAACCAAACATCTCTGAAAGTTTTGCATGTCATCCCAACATTTTTATTGTATGGTATGAACCATTTTTTTGATATTTTGTTTTAAAATTCCTACAATCATACGATTGTTTTTTTCTCCTGTCATTCTGGGACAAAGTTATATTGACAAACGATTATTTTAAATCTTTTTCCCGTAGAAATTGTTTTTTTAATTTAAGCTTTATATTGGGAATAGATTGATAATACAAACCTTTTTTATATGCATGTAATATATTTTGGTGCTCGTATGCGTGTCTTTATCTGGGATGCTTATTTTCTACCCAGTTAGCATCAGTTTCCACATCAACAGATCTTGACTCACCAAATATCATTCCACAAGCCATCCAAAGTTTTATTTAATCGATGAATCACACCAGTTGAACAATAAAAATTGTCAATGCCATTTACTTTAACAAATTTGAGTATATTCTCAGCTGAAACTTGTCCACTGAATGGAATATTCATATTTCTTTGACGAGTTATCAATTACTGAATGAATATATCCAAATCTTTCAGTTTGATTTTTTTGCTTTATATTCCATTTTTTGTATGTTTGAAATAAGATTCCATATTTCATTTAAAAATCCTGGTTACAGTTGTACTTCTAATTTTCTGTTCTAATGTTCTTCCTGTCCTTTACCTTTTTGGTGACATCTTATGTCGCATGGTTAAAATCGCTTAAAGATTTTGCGCATTGAAAAATTTGTTTGAAATTTTGTGTAAACAAATGTTGACTCGGTTCTAATAATCGAATTCGGTTATAGTCAACATTATAACGATAAAATTAGCAATTATACCTAATCAGGACCGAAAATGTTACTATACACTACTTAAGTATAACCCTGTTCGCCTGTAACTTTTGACCCTACTTTTACTTAAGTTGAAGTGTAAAATTAGATTATAGTTGAAATAATCATAATTCTTTTGTAGGATTGATTAGTTAAAATCATGTTAATAACTACATAAACAATGGTAGTACATCATCAAAGTATTTAAAATTTAATGAATATAATCGTTGAAACCGACAAGTGGTTAGAATATCCGAACATGATTATGTATATCGCTACATCTTAAATCAATGCAAATTATTGTTCAACTAACACCATAAATGAAAATGATAAAACATTTGTGATTAGATTTTGATGATTCTTATGGAGAGTAAATGTACCTTTTTTTTAATTTCATGAACATAATCAAAATATTTCTAAGTAAACAAGAAAATTAATCTAGTATATTTATTGATAAAAACTGATGAAACATGTATTGTCGATTTCCCAACATTTCAATCAACTCATAGAATTGAATTCGAAGGACATGTCACGACAATATGTAAACACGTAAAATAATTTAATCAAAGGTTATTTTTAATTATTATTTTTTAAATTCAACAAGGACAACCACGCATGTCCAAACTGTTAATAACCCAACATTTTTGTCAAAATGGGTTAATAACGCAACTATCATATCTTTTTATTTCGATCTTGAAACCGACAAAAATCATTATGTTTTCAGTCGCATCGGTGTGGATATCAGTGTACTTGATAAGGAATATTATCTTATACATTATACGGGTCAAAATATCCCAAAAATGGAATAAAGTATCAGGATTTCTAAAGAATATTATATAAGTAAACGACAGACGAATTGCACATATAAAAATATTCATATTTAGTTACCTGAAGTGAATGAACTACATTGTTCGTTTCGTCTAAATTTTACTTCCCTACGTTTTCAATTCTTTATGGCCGAAAAATCCGAATGCATTGAAGAGGTATTTTTTGTGTAACCACCAGGATACTGTCGAGAGATCCACGATATCATCTACCATAACTACAAGTACCCAGTGCATTTAACGATCAGCTAAACCAGCTGTTCAAATCATCAAAACCGTCACATACTTGATTGCTGGGGTTATGGTTTCGATGATCATTATTTTATTGATCATTGCCGTTATGTACATCATTTACAAGAGGAGATTTATCGGGTAGAATTTCTAAATAAACATACTGCGTCAGCAGTGAAATATATTAAAATATTTTTAACTTTTCTTTTTATTTAGAGATCGCTTAAATTAAATTTTGTTTTAGCAAATATTGATCTGCTTCAAATTCATGTGAAATATTCTCTAAATATAATAGTATAAACTACTTTCATGCATAAATTCCTTTGGTTTTTATCATAAGTTAATCATAATCATTTACCAATTATTATGAATTAAATAGTAAAAGCAATTCGGTATATATCGAACCCGCAAATACCCATTTACGTATTTAAGCATCACAAATCAGTGGTCAAAATCGTAGAAATCATTCCCAAATAGAATCTATAAGTTTACCAAAATAATATGAATTCAGATTATCACTTCACTATATGCATATGACGTCATGTTTTGACGTCAGAATATAATATTAAATGATTGTCAAATCTTGAAATGTGAAAATGTATTGAAACAATTGTATGGATCGAAGTAAATATTTCATAATCAGCTAACGATTTTTCAACAAAATTGGTTCTATTGTAGTTCTGACGATATTTACCCTGATACTTGTCGGTAAGTCATTATATTTTATAATATGAACTGGAGTTTGCCACACTTCTACAATTAATTTAAGATAAATATTACATTACCTCAATATACTATTCCACCAACATCCCATAAATGATTAGAGCCGGGATTGATTTAAACAAAATACATGATACCCTCTCTAATTTTAAGCCAAAAACAATTTTACTGGAATTTTGACAATTATAATTATTTCGTAATTGATGATTTCATTTCACTTGTCACACACAGATTAAAAAATGATATCGAGAACAAATACTTGTCTTGACATTAAAGAAAAAAACTAAATTGCCGAGTATGTTTATCAGAAGCTTTTAAAAACTTCTCATTAATTTTTGCCCTAGTTTTAATTCTGTTAAAATAAGATATATCTGCATCATCGTCGTTTCTATAAAAAGCTTCCAGAAATATAAATGATATCACATATATAGATAAAAAGAGAGAAAGATATATCAACTAAAGTATAAATGAAGAATTTAACACAAAATTCTTCGAAAAACTGCAGTAATCTGAATCAGGTTATCCATACAATACTGAAAAAATTTTAAGGCAGCTCTTACACAAACAAATAAATCAAAAATACACATCAAAATCAATAAATAAACAGATCCAAGAGTTGATCGATGGCTGCTGTTGTTAATGATATTGGAATAGAAGATTCAATGACGGTTGACGAAATTTTAGACAATTTTTTAAGTTTAAGATTTCATTTTCAACAGAAAGTCCACTAAACTAATGATAATCATTTGAAAAAGCCTTTATGAAACGTTTATTACAGCGCACGAGGAATTGAAATATAAATTGTCATTCTATAGGATTAATTAATGGTTTTTACTGTCCTTTACCACCATGTTGGTTAACCCTGTGTATTTTTCCGTTTTACCTAACCTTATCCCATACTCTCTTAAAATTTGACAGGGTGTACGGTAACTATTTTATTAGCTAAAAAAATAAAGTTTCAAAGAGGATGTCTTTGTCTATGTTATACTTTTTAAACTGTATGTTTCATCAAATCAAATTTTATCATTTAAATTCAATCTTTTTGCACAAAATATTGCAATGTAATCAATGAATACAGAAGCATGACACTGAGAGATTCGTGAATGAATGCTCTCATCATCAAAAGTGTTGAAAAGATATTCCATTTTTTGAGATAATACGTTTTTAATAACTGTGAACAGAATTGTGCGACAAAAGGATATATTTGGATGATAGAAGTTGGAGATTAATCAGATTTTTGTGGATATTCGTATTTGCCCATAAATACTCAATTAGATATATTTCACAGGTTTTTCAGAACAAACAACAAAATAGAATGATTTTCTTACTTATTATATGTGATTTAATCAATTCATTATTTCGTAGTTATATCTCACATAAAATTCATTTTGAACAGAAAAATTTTAAAATATTTTTTCAGTTCAAATATCTTAAATATAAAATTTATGCATATTTTAATAATTAATAGCTCCCTTGACGTTTTATCTGAGACTATAAAATATTGCTATAGTTCAGAGGTTGAATTATTTGAGGATAAAGACAAGAACGAAGTGTTAAAACTAACAATGCGGTTCACTTGTTTACATAAATAATGTCCTATTAATATCCACTTTGATTTTTGTTATTTTTATTTGTGATATTCATTAGGTAAACGAACTTATTTCATTTGGCCAAAATCTATTCAAATATTTTAATGTATGATCAAAGTTCAACAATGATCCAGTTTCCAAAGATGTCAATGTAAACCAAAACTTAAGTCATCAAATCCACAAAACAGTATACCATATTATTAAAAATTTGAACATTAATGCTTCGACGGCCGCCCGCACTTGTTAATTGATGCAGAAGTATTGGACTTCGGCCAACTGTCTCAAATATAACCTTAGAGCTGGCAAACCATGACCATAATGGTGTCCTTGATATATTTATGTATCCATCTGGCCGCAAAATTCTGAGAGATGGTTTTCGAGCGATTCTGTCGCTTTGCGTTCTCGACGCCTCCACCGACACTCGTGAATGAACTACATGAGCTCTGGCACGACGTTTTAGGACAGGATAACATGAGTAACCTATATTTTTCTGTTTTTTTTATATATTCCGTGCTTTCGATGCGAGATCTGGCCAAAGCCGGTGTGCTACTGGTCTAGTGGGCCACCTAAAAGTTTCCCTTGTCGCAACTGCGGCTAGTGCTGTACGAGCTAGTCACGAGGGTTCACAAGCCGATGAAATGCAAGCTTTTCAGTACATACAAAGCTGGAAAAGGGGAACATGTGGACAAATAACAGGCAGACGATTGGCCATGAACCACTAATATCCAGAATAGAAGGCCTAGAGCATACCTGCCAAAGAGGCAAACAGACCCGAGACCGCTCTGGCCGTCAAGGACAGCTTGTCTGCGCCATGGCGACGCTAACAAATGCCTTACAGGACTCGAGACCTATAGGGTCACAAGCGAAAAGAGGAGGCAGCAGAAGCTCGCACAAAGATCAAGCGGCTACAGGACCCCTAAAACAGAAAAGCCTCTACAGGGTTCATGTCAACGGTACGTCAATTTTTACAACTACTGGCCAATCAAGGCTTAGTACAGACCTCAGTAGCATCTAGATTCATGAACCAAGGTCGTCGATGCCTGGGGCTAATATCCGAATCGCTAGTTGTCGAAGGGTCAACCGGTTTCTAGGCAATGAAGACCGGACTAATCTGGGTGTCTTAAAAAAAACCTTAGATTAGTTTTTAGTTTAGTATTCATCCTAGCTGATGCTTCGATAGGTGTAAAAAACTTGACTTTCTGGTTGTTTCGAAGTTTAGCTATTCGTACTCATGTAAATACAGTATTTCAAGAAAAATCTTTAATCGAAATGAAGTGATTTCAATTTTAGCTAAATTTTGACATTAAAAATCTCAAAAATAACTAATTTTAGAATTTTTTTTATATATTCTGATAAACCATCACTAACGGGTAGATTGAATTTATTGTTATAAAAATCATTCTTACGCTTTATTTAGTTTTTTTCGATTCTTTTAAACTCATGCAATACTACAACAGCCATTGACCTACTATCAATTCAAAACGTCTGTCAAAGCTAGAAAATATTTAAACTGTAAACTTTGACTTTTACATCTGGAAATCAGAATATCTTCTATACTTATACTCTCGGAATCACACTCATGATAAAAATGGTTAAAATAGGAATGTGCGTGGACCACAAGGCACAATTCAAATCAGTGAATCTTTTTCATTCACATCTCTGCATTTATCAGGATCGAATATGAAAAGTGACTATGGAAGCTGTGGAAAAATATCATTAGTGTATAACTTCCTGATGTACCTGTCATCAAAAATCCCTCAGTTTTTTTAATTTTAAGGAGGTTAATGAATGTTCTATCCTATGAAATTCCAAAACACAGATTCATTTCCTTGATTCTGTCATCTAAAATTGAATGGTTAATTCTCATGTATATTCTAAGCTGAATCTATTAAAAAAGAGTTTTTCGATCTACTTAATAAGCTTTGTAACCGATTTAATAATCTTGTCAATCTACTGAATAGAAGTTGCCCAAAAACAATAAATAATTGCACGAGCAGAATAATTAACCTTATTTTATCAACTTTCATTTTTTCATGCCAATCCCAAAATTCTCAGCCACACCAATAGTGCAAAACTCGTGAAACAATATTTGCCATAACATCGAATGTTGTTTGCTAAAAGAATGTAAATTGGTCGTAAGTGAATCAAAAAGACGGAGACTATTTTTGTATTTTTCTTTAAATTTGTTAGAAGTTTGCAAAAAGTTCACAAACCCTGTGTTTCGAATGAACTATCTGGGTGGGGATTCTATGTATGATAGAGGTTTTGAATTATTCTCAATCCAACATAAATCAAAATTTAGATCCAAAACTCCATCATTCGATTGGCTTGCAAAATTTGTTTTATTCGTTTTCACACCCTGATTCGTGTTTGATAAAAAATTATGTTATTCAATGGTTGACTCCTCAACATATCCGAATAACCTGTAAATTCAAAATATTGACAAATAAATGTGAATAATTACACGCGTCCGATTATTTTTTGACTTGTGGCAACTTTTATAAAATAGGTTGCAAAGATTATTAAATAGATCGAAAACCCCTATAAATTATTATGGGAGTACCAAAATATGATAAAAATGATCAGTTGACTCGAAAAAATGCGCATTTGTATCAATGAAAATTAACTGAATCAAATATTGTAATCTATATATTTTTTCGATTTCAAATGATAGTGACCCCACCATCTGTAATAATTAGGGGAAAATGTAATTGATATGGAATTTGTTAATTTTAAAATCCTGTCTAAAGCACATCTCTAAAATTTGAATACAATAAGTTATCAAAAACAATTATTGTCATGTAATACACGGCAGAATAATTATCTCCAATTCATACTTTTAAACCAAATATTACCTCTAATCAATTTTTTGTTCTATTGAGAGTTGTATCTTGTTAATTTCATGTAGAATTCTTTAGTTGCATTTTCAATATATATTCAAATCTAGCGCGTGCACATTTTACTTTATGTACTGAGAATGCTTTAAATATAATTGGCCTTATACATTAAACACTGTGTTGCCAACCAAAAATTTTCTGTTGTCATCATCCCATAAAAAGATTGAGAACCTTCATAAGTAGTTTGTCATAAAAATCTTTTAATTACAATTAAAACTCATACTTTTCATTGAGGATTACTGTCTAGAATAAAAAAAAATTAATTTAAATCAAAAACCTAGTGATTTTAGACAGGTTTTTATCATCAAATACTGCTAAAAATATTACTACATCGATACATCTATCATTAAATCTTTTCTATTGAGAAAACGGTTTAATCATCATTAATTCTATGATTCTACCAATTTGCATCATACTGACAGTAAAAAGATTTTTTAGATTTATTCTTATGATATTTTCACCTGTGATTAGATGTCTATACGTCTTAACATAAAAGACAATAAAATTCTCAAAAACTATTTCTATAACTTGTGGTAGAGAGAATTACTAATATCTTTGTTGTTGAAACTGTTTAGTTATTTGACTGTTTTCATAAATTAATTATTGTGGATTCATTGATAATCAAATAGTCAATCACTGCAGCTCGGTTCTTTTTACTCAGGCTTGAAAATAAAAGTCAGAAATAGTTTTTCAAAATAAATTTTAGTTGAAATTTATTATTCATCATCTTCATTTTTCATTCTTATTTCTGATATTTATATCGAATTACCAACTTTATTTTCCTAAATATTAGAAAAAAGCTTAATATCATTTAGATTATAATTATTTAATAAATAGAATGTCGATATTTTGGGGGCACTAACAAAGAATCGTGAATTGCGAGTAATATAGAAATCGAGTTCAAATTTCAGATTAGGCTATGCTCAGTGAAAAATTATTATTTTATATGATTAAGACGTAACTCGAACGGTAAATGTCGTATTTATCAACAATGATTTATTCTTACATTTTAATTTCTAAAGGTATATAGTGCTGCAAAACATAAGTACATGTGGGCACGTCTTTAAAATTGAATTAATATGTGTTGTATGACTACAACAGCATCAACTAAATTCGAATATATATATAACTTTACAAACTTTAAATCTGTGAATTTAATGATGATGTTTGATGAAACAGAGTTTAAAAGTAGTATTTTGATTATGCCATAAAATCCGTAGAGCTATACAGATCAGTTTTTTATAATTTGATGATAAAACGGATAACCGAGGTGATAACAATATTAGAGGAAATTCCATTCAATAATTTGATATATATGTGATGATTTCACATTATACATCTATTATACTGTTCGCAGCGATCTAAGGTAAATATTTATAAAAAATTAGCACTGATAAAAATGCATTGAAATAGATCATTTTTCAAATTGTCATAGAAATAATAACATCTCACAATAAATATAATCTGACCCTCTATGTAGGGAGTAATATTCTAGAAAAGTTAGATTTGATTGAATGTTTGTGATATAAACAAAAATTTATTACAGTATAAATTGTTGATACCAATCAAATTTTTAATGTAGGTTTTAATCATTTAAATGAATATTAAAATGTCTAACATTTCATAATCTAATCTGTTTTTGAATATCATAGAGAATCCACAAAGTAAGATGTCTTCTAATTCAAGAAATACCAAGCATTTTTGCACTAAAATTCTGTATCAATTAAGTGTAAATTAGGAAATAGAAATATTCAAATCATCAATCATGCGTTTTATTTATTTGTTAAAAAAATATTAGGGATTTAAATATCTAATATATTTTCATAAAATAATACTTTTTTTAGCTTGTTCAAGATGAGCCTCTGAAAAATCGCGTGATCGCATTTCCACGTTTTTTTTCACCCTCAACAGGTTCACCCTAAGAGTTAAAAAATTTTATATTTGAACAAATATGACAAAATTTCTCAGTGATTAGCTGAGAGAATGGTATTTGAGGCATTTATAAATAGGTGGGACACATTGAAACAGTGTGATATTTACAAAAAGAATTACTGGAGTCATTTAACTGTAATAGATATTCTTACAAAGATACCAATACAAAAATTCCGAGTATTGACTAAATACGTCAACATTGATAAACCAAAGTTAATATAATTTCATAATATTTAGATTTATTGAATCATTTAAGAAAAACGAATAAAAACGATTGTTAAATGAATGATATAGATAATAATGTGACAAAATTTAATAACGATACAAGATAGTAGGATACATACGTATTAGACGTAAATTTAAGTACTACATAAAATATGTTACTAGAATAGAATTCTGTCATTGAATTCAAAATTATTCATAAAAATAACTGATGTTAATAACTGTGGCATAATTGTAGATATAAATCGATGATAACTAGCAAAACATGAATTCTTTATATAGAGTTTGAATATTTCTAAAATTCTTGAATGTTAAATACAATAGTGTATAGATTAAACTAACTAGAAACCTTTAGGAAGGTAACTAATATTATATCCATCTATTATTTGTTGAAAATTATGTGCAAAACCTCTAAAAATAATCAATATCGAGATATTGTACCAAATACAGATATATTATTGTGAATCATCAATTAGATGTGCCGAAACAACTTAACTGGTTGGTGTAATATGATCTGTATTTAATTAACACATGCGTGATACATTACTTAAAAACAACACATTGTAGAAATTGGCTTCAATTAGCATCATGTGATAATAAGACAAAATGTTATGGATGGTTAAACCATGATAAAAGTGTCACTGATAATATTTTATGAAAAGAATAATGTATTTTTCATTTACTGTTTCGCTCTCTGAAGAGTATTTTGACTTTTTCTTTGTTTTTTTGGGTTTTTGAGTATTGGACCCACCTCCACTTGCCTCTAAAGAGTCAAATTGAATCAAATACGGGTTGACGTCGGATTGAAATACCCATAGATTGGATTACCTTGAGCATGTACAACCTAAATTTGTTAAGATATAAAATCACGAATTGTATAATTTTAAGCGTGGTGTGTTGAGGCAATCAAATACTGAAAAAAAGTAATTATGGGTTAAAATCACATTTGTTTCATTCATGATATTGAAATCAAAAAAAGTAAAATATTTGTGTCAATCATCAATATGGTATACTTAAAAAATTAATGGTTCGTTTTTTTTTGATTGATAAGTAACGCTAAATTGGTATATTTCAAATAAACGACATAATTTAAAAATTTGCTTCATTCAGAAGCATTTGATAATCAGCGATGATGTTATGGATGGTTTAACCATGATATGAACAAAAATATCATTGATCACATTTTTGAAAGTAATAATGTATCTCTTATTTACCATATCTGCCGCGGAAAGAGGTTGTGTCCTTCCTGTTGCTCCCAGAGAACCTGTATTCGTGTAAACAGCTAAAGTTAAATTTAATCTAATACGTTCGCCAATCTGTTCGTAAGTTCCATAGATTGGATCACCTTGATCATCTACAGCCTAAATTAATTAAGATATAAAATCATGAGTTGTATAATTAAAGGCTGGTGTGTTGTTGCATTAAAATACTGAAAAATCTAATCATAGGCTAATTTTACATTCGTTAATACTCACGATATTGAAATATAAAATATTTAAAGAATAAAAACAGAATGTACTTGACATTAACAGCCACAATCTTGGATACATATTTTAAATAGACTAACATTCATACAAAAATGAATAACATTGATTCACAAAATATTAATTATTTCGATAAATGGCAATATGTTTAACTGTTAATATTAAATCAGTAAAAATTTGGCCAGACAATAAAAATTTAACATTGTTTGTAGTTCTTTCAGTTTATAGAGTATCAAGAACCTCGATTTTATGATAACTGGTTCTTTAAATATTGACATAATATAAAACAAAAATAAGTTAATCGTTAATAATCCTTCAGATATCGTAAGCATGTTATAGACGATCATTTTTTATTCTATGATCATATTATTTGAAAATTTATACTATAGTCATTGGATGTCTCAAAATATCTTTCTATTACAGGCTTTTCATCATTAATCGTGAGGATCACATTCGCTATCGGGCTAAGCCGTTCTATTCAAAGAAAACTCCGAAATTCCAAAATTGTATGAAAATTAACCAAAAAATATATATTATTTAACATAAGGTGATTTATTTTCGTATCAATAAATCTAAAGAATTTGATTTTGTCTGCGATTCATGACAAAAACACTATGTTATCTATATATTCTATGTAACTCAAAATTATATAGCATTCACAAAAACTAAAACCTGAAAATGTTTGTGATAAAAAATGCTAAAATATGATAAATGGTCTAGAATGTTTAGTTCTTGTTAAAATGTTTTTTTTTGTTGCAAATTATTTACAGTGAAAATGGTGAGAATACTAAAAACTACACAAAAGTTTAGATATATAATTAATTACTTAAATTAATTGTATCTGGGTACGTGTATGCAAAAAACTATTCAGATTTTGATGAATGATGATAATGCTGAAATTAGTATTTAAGTCGCGATTTATAAATAAATATCATTAATAGATTGTATTAACTGTTCACTGAATCTTAATAAATATTCTGAAACGAAATAACAAATGGAATGCCGATTAATAACAGACAATATATGTCTAATTGTATCCCCAAAAAATATCGATTGTTCGAATTCTGGTGATAAACATGTATACATGGATTAGCGCTTTTATAATGAAGATCATGAATCAATAAAGTAAAATTCTGAATAAAAAATTGGACTCAATAAATAAAAGATTGACAAGAAATGTCGATTTTATTCCAAAAATACCGAAAAGTATCATACAATAAGATGATTGATAAAAATTATAACAATAGATGTAAGAATAGATTATCCAAAATCAGAGAGTAATTTTCGCCTTTGTACTGCTACAAATGATTTATGCCAATCCTCATATCAACTCTGCGGATGGTTCTCCCCAAACACTGACCATATGGGGACTGGCAAGCCGTCAATTGATGAAATCAGGGTAATCTGCTTGCTATACAGGAATAGATTAGGCTTTAACTTTAGTTTCTCCAGTGCTAAAAATGTTATCAATCGAGAATATGACATTTTTAAAACGTGTGATAAGAGGTACCATAATATGAAACGCTGTATAATTATGAAATTTTAGTTATTAGGTGTGTTTAAAGATATAATAAACGAATCATCCTATACATTTAATAACTAATCTTAGTTTAATTAACATGAAATAATAATATTATCGTTTTTGTGAATCAAAATTAGTGGAAAGAATATCTAAAATCTTATCCCTCAATATAGATGAATGAAAAATATAAGTTCTTAATTTCTTTTCTAACCATATAAGAGCTTATTGATGAAAAAAATAGTTGTAAGTATGGATTTAATTGTTCAAAACTCTTCACAATGAGTAAATATATTCCGCGAATACGGTAAGAAGCCAATGTGATCCGATATTTGGGCCATACTATAACATAGTATAATAATCAGAATAATACAGGTTAAACACATTTCTAGTATCCAAAAATGTCATACTCAAGATAAGAATTTGTAGTCCGAATGTGTTATGAGTATTTGGAACGTATCCCAAATAAGGCCCTTTTCAAAATAGGAAATGATAGTTGTAAATTTAATGAAAATTTACTTCCGATTTCATATTTATTTCTGCATACAGGACTATATCATTATAAGGATTTGTCTTATTTTCAAACAAAATACGAAGCTTCTTAAACAACAATTTTTTTATTATTATTAACAATATAGATATGTCAACAAATAAAATACCTAAAATACCTCTCCCGGACCAATATTTCGACCTCGTTCTTCTAGAATATCTCCTTCAATACTTGAACTTGCAGTCCCTATATTGTGGTTTAAAGTAATAAATAAATAAATATAGAATCCAATTAGACACATGTAGCACAACGTTTGTCATTAGTCGACCTGTCGCTTGGTCGAACGTCGTGCGCGTTTTGTTGAAAGGATAGATCTCTTTGTGATTATGCTGAACTGCGAATAGTTCGAAATATTTTAAGAGTAATAAACCGACCCTTACCTGTTCTTGAAGGGTTATCGATCTGCTGATTTGAGAGATTTGGATCTTCATAGAAGGATTGTTTTGATTTCGACTGGACATGATTTTGATTTAATTATAAATAAAAAAACAAAACATTATTTTCAGAGTTAATATTGTTAAAATCCATAAAAATTAAATGAGAACACGCAAGAGCATGTACTACGTAATTCATAAAATATAACAATTATATTTATTAAAACTTAGGCCATGGCTGAGTATTTTCTTGACAATCATTCAGTAGACTATAGTTCATTCGTCCATTTATTTAATCTTATCCAATATTGTTTTCAAATCATACGTATCTATGCCATTTTTGTTGAAAGTAGTGAACAGACACAGACATGATTCGAGTCAAGCATAGGTTAACATTAAATACATTCTTCAATTCACTGTAAATATCGATCTATGCTAACAAAAAATAATAGCATTTTCAGAAATCAAATACATCATATAAATAGCTTATCTTGTGTGAGATTCATAATCGTGTTTTCGATGATAAACATGAGGATTAATTATTAACGCCAGCATATTGGAATCTTTGTTCGTGTACACGAAATTTTATTTTATGATTATCATGGATCACTATTTTAGATCAACTAAAACAGTTGTTTATGTATATTTAGATGCTATAAAAAATGTTTATTATTCTGTGTCATTCAAAATATATCTAATGGTTAGAATAACTATTGAAAAGATGATTCGAACAGAACAAACGTCTCTTCTGGTCTATTTTGGCGGAATTACAATTGAATGCGCAGAATTATAAAAAGAATTGATGCAACTTAAAAACATATTTTTTGAAAAGAAAAGTGTGAGTTAAGCCTTTTTAATAAGTCTTAAGAGTATGAAAACATGTTATCTATAATATTTTAAACAGAAAGTCGTAATAGGAATATGTATTTGTAAATTTGAATGATAACAAAGTTGATAATATAATTTACACTTCCCGAATCTAATATTTTAACAATATTTCTTTTTTAAAAATAATCTAAATCTCTTGACAAAATGATTATTAACAAAATCATGAAGACAAACTAATGGAATTTTAGAGATCATTTATTTGTTTAATAATGTTAGAAGATCCCAAAAAATAGTGATATTTTATCATATTAATTAATATTAAGTATTTGAACTGATTGACATCCTTACAAGTGAAAAAAAATAGAATTAAATGCTACTTAAAAAAGTAAATTTTTTGACTGGATAATAAAAATCAGCATGATTGTAAAATATTTTAAAAAACATGAAATTTTCCCAAATAGTTTATTTTTGATGTTAATAATAGTTGTTTATACCAACATAAATAACATCTTTGCATACCCCAACTAAATGACCCCACAGAGATGGGTCCACGAAGTCGTCATCATCAGCACGTTTCGATAGATTTTCTATCGCTTGTTCTGTTAAACGATCTAAATTATATATTATAGAGACTGGGATGTCTGGGATTTGAAGCCACGCCTCGTGCTGAATCTTCGACTGGAGATCCCTAAAATGAATCATGAATTTTAAGGATATTATTTAAATGTGCTTATCAATTAAAAATTTGACTACATTGAAATAAAGTTTCTTGATTAAAACCTGATCAAACCACATACCATCATAGAAAACGGTAAAATATTTTGAATTGCTAACATTCATAAATTTTTAATAGATCTAAATGCACTTACATAGTTTGTTGTTAATAATGAAATCAAATGTATTTTAGCATCATATTCCAAAACAGTTTTTAATTTAAATTTTATAAATTTTGTGAATAAATGACAAAATTATATTCAAAATTGATCATTCTCTTGCATTATAATGTCAGTCATTAGATGCTTAATAGGTTGTTTGTATCAAGTATCTAACGAATAGGCTATCTTAAACAATTTATGTAATAACCCAAAGAGGTTAAGACATTCCATCACCATCATAGAAATTAAAGGATGTTTTATGAACCTTACTGATCAAAATAATAAAATTTGGTTATTTCCTTCCACAGCCAAAATATATGACCATGACTAAGGTCTGTATCAATGAATCTTCATAAAGAAATAATGTGTTCAAGAAAAAGCAGATAGCATTTTAAAACGAAAATAAAAACATCCGCGGTGAGATTACGGACATCCCTATTTCGTTTCTTATGTTTAGGTTACGAATTTCAACCAGTATCAAATGAAATGTCTTGAACAAGAAGGCCGTTTTGAAGTTGTGTTGGTTTGAAAATAAAATGTATGAATCATCACCCTTGCTCACATATGGTTTATTAGCCACGGGTCATTATTGTCAACAATTGGTAAAGTTCTTGGCGCCGTTTACCTTTCACAGCACAAAAACAGCATGTGGTAGGAGTGCGCATCTTTAAATCTTTTATTGGATTCCTATTAATGGTGAGGATGACCGGATTTGAATATGGCCTGGTGTTTAAGGATGTATGTTAATCAATTATTGAAGACATCGTCGAATCATTTATAGATATACACAATGTTTTAAAATGGCATCTTCTCGTTTAGTTTCGTTTTGCCTGTTTCTCAAGTAGTTTTACATAAAAAAACCATAAAATTGTTCAATTGATTTTTAATAACACGTTTTTCGGATAAAAACCTGTTTTAAAATTTTTGTTTATCTCCATCTTGGATCTACGGCTTGCTGAAAAACGGTAAACTGTACCTCAGTTCTCGTGGAACAAAAAAAGATATTTTGTTTGGACGTGTAACAAGCAGACCAATCAACGAAAACAAATATCATAGTTTGTTATTATCTTCCAAAATTTAACACGAGATTGAACTAAACGATACAAAGACGTGGCCGAGGAACAATCATTTATATTCAGGATACCTTGCGAGGGATGACTGACACTGGCTGAACGAAAAGATCGTAGGGAATACTCCCCTCCTCATTCAAACTCAGATCGTGCGCAATCAACATATGCGATGCTGAAAATAACTTATAGCCTTCCCCAACGACAGGGCATTACTGTCCTGCTGGGAGTATCAAAGAACCATTTGTATCTGTCTGTAATATATTATTGTCCTATAGTAGGGACACCAAACCATGTTCTCGATAACGTCACAGACCCCTAACTGCCCATGTTGCCAGCATCGCAGAATGGGATCTATGGTACGAAAGATAAGAATTAACTCTCGTAAGACCAAGATTGTGGCCATCTTGAAAGTGGCGCATGGCAAATAGTTGTCCAGGGTGGCCATTGATACTAGATATGAATCTGAACTTGGTATCAAAATTGATAACTTTTAGTGTAGTTTTTGGTTCTTGTACGAAGTGGACAATAAAAGACAAGGAGTGGGATTTAAATTTTCCAAAAACAACCTCAAATAAAATGGCTATGGTTAAGAGTCAGGTTATTTTGAAGAAGTAATCTTAAAATCAGTCGGTAAAATTGTTTGAGATCATTAAAAATCGAAACGTTGCCAAGCCATTGAGGTGGTATGACGTTATGTGAAGTCACTCAAGTTTGCAGACTTCAAAGAAAATGTTTGATAAAATGTGTAGAATATACGTAATATGTTTTAAATGATTCGATTATAAGTGTAGGTTAATAAATACCTGAACACAGACAAAAAAGATAACCAACAGCTTTACTGAAAACATGGAACCGGATGAAACCGCAAGGTTAAGGTAGCGTATTTATAGTCTTTTTAGCCGCTAATTGCTGATAAAGAGATCTTGCGTCACTGATCTGATAAATTGGTTAATTCCTCTAGATAAATAATTTGTTGATCATTTTGATTAATTTTGATGCTTTTATTAATTATATACTTTGACTGGGAGGGTACGTCACTAAAGATTTAATGATAAACATTAAGACGCTGGTTTTTGGGTCGGTTATCCGATTTTAAACTGTCATATTTGGCATCAAAAATCAATACATATAATCAATTTTGATATGGTTGTGGCATATAATGCCAATTATGTCATAAAAATATGACATAAACCGAACGCTCCGGCGTCATACTGTGTCTTAGTTACGTAATAAGGATGGTTAGGTTGCACAGCCACGCCTTAAAACTTAAGTGCAATGCATCAGCTATTTTATTTTTCTAACAATGTCAAGATTGCGAACCATTGAAAATAAATGCGAACAACCTCTTTGCTCTGCTCACAAAATTTTTGGATTCGGATGACCTTCAGAATCTAATCAAATGTCTCCGTTGTCGCCACGTAATAATTTTGATGAGCATGCTCTGCACAATAGGTATAAAGAATCGAAACCGAAGGGCAGTCAATGCATTATATATTATTTCTTTAGGAATTGAAATTATCATTGTTTATATCCCATAAAGACACCTTAAGTTTAGTCCCGAGGACATTAAATGTTTAATAAGCTAATGTTTATTATGATTAGACACGTAAATAATCTAGGGTTACATTTTATGAATAATTGATCTCTGACATCATAGATAAGCTTTATGAGCCTTTCTAGATTAAAATGACGACCGAGTGACATCGTCATGCTTGAATTGTCATCAACATAGCTTTTAACATTTTTCATTTGTTATTTCATTACTTTGATTTTGATAAGATCCATGGCCTATATTAGTGTATTTTAGATCTCTTTTATCTCTTTCAAAGATAAAAATACTCTTACTATTGTTTGATATGCCTCCATACCTCGTTTGTGACTTATTTAAGGCTTGAATCTCGCATATTGTATAATGGTATTATCGAAGAATATTAAGTTGGTCATCATTCTGATTATTCTTATATTTTTCATTCATTAAGCTGTTTCAAGTTTATTTCGTTGTATTATCGACATATTATCGGGCGAATTTTCATTTAAAACTCAATGCGATTTTCGCTGAATTTCGGTTACGATCGGCGTAGATTACAGGTTCGTTAACCAATGATCTTTTGTTTTTTTATTCCGCGTAGCATTTTTTTATGACAGATATTTTCATCAAAGGAGTGCAATATATGGTTGATTGATCTTATACTTGTTAGGAAAAACGGTTGTTTGATGATCGCAACCAATCGTTACCCCTCGCGTTCTTTAATATTCCTATGCAAAACATGCATATTTAAGCATTGAATGCCAGTGTCTGAAAAATTTTTCATTCATTAAAGCGTATTCTATAGTATTTATCATCGAGTTTAAATTAGTCACCTTAGCGCCGTATTGCTCGAATGAAACCATTTAATGTTAGAGTTTAAGCCCTATCAAACATTCAATTTGTGGAAACGACTAAGATATTTCTACGCTTGATGCTTGTTTGTCACGTTGAATTCACTTGCGATCCTATAACCAGTATTCATTTTGACATGAGCATGTTTCAAAAACTAAAATGGAGAAAAAATATCGTTCTTATTTAATTTTCTTGGAGATTGTTCTCTTATCTTGTCACATTTTCCGTTTTTAGCTCTTAATGAAATTTGTTGTTGATTCCTTGTACATTCACTAATTCCAATTTTCTTGCATACTAAAAATGAGTCATTTAAATTTCGTATGAATGAATCTGTAGATGTGAGGTATGTTATCGACATTTATTCAAACATATTGTGTACTATGAAGACCGAAACAAAAGGTTTTACCTCCGAAAGTCATTTTTTGTTTTTGTGGTCGTATTATCATCTTTGTAAACATCCTCGTTTACTCTATCATCTCAGAGCTAATATTCTATTAACGATAGCGCATGATAGGTTCTGCTTTTTCATGAATTTAGAACATGGACAGGATCTAGATAGTTCAATTTTGTGACGCTATTTGGGTCAATTTATGAGATATGTGTATTTCATTATAGATAAGAGTATCAATATCTATCTTCTTATTTTGGACCATATTGATGATAATTCATGTACGCACTTATGTAATGTTAACGATGCGTGTCATAAAAATTTTTTCGTGAAGAAAAATTATAGATTTGAATCAATGTAATCACATCAATGATTATTTAATATTGCCAGACTTAGAAGGTGATTGTTAATGAGATCACTGATGTGACATGGGGGTCGTTTTTTGAAAATTGTTGTGTTTTTGGTCATTTAGCAACGATATAAAAACAAACGTTGGCTGAATCATTTAAAAGATGATGGTTATGGGTTTTCAAGTTTACGTTTCTGAACAAATCTGAGTATAGTTTTTCTTTGCCTAAATAGGTTGAATAACCCAATACTAAATTATATATTTATAGAAAGCTAGCAAAAAATCTATCAATTATAGGGTTTTCATGCCTATTTCGTCTATTTTTTCATTTAGTTTTTAAACTAATATTTCATATTTATGTGTTTAAAAACCAATATTTTGGGTTGGAACAAATTAAAAAAATTGTGATTTTTTAGTAAGTCATCATCCGTTGACTTCTGATGAAGTTTTTTATCGAACAGATTTTCACATGGAAAATAAATAAAAGATTTTAGCATAAGTCGGTTCTTTTATTTTTCGGTGAATTTTTAATGTCTTTTTGTTGATTTTACACAAATTTATCAAAATCATAAAATTAAGATTCTTTTGATGCGTGAAATTTTACTTGAGATTGATGGAATCGGTTTTGTTCATAATGATAACTTCGGTCTCTCTACTTTTCAAATTTGTGTTGGGTTTTTCAAAGTTTTGTTGGTTGAGCATTGGGGCCACCAGATTTTTTATTCAGACCTGAATTGTCCGAAGGCAAGCTCCGTCAGCTATGGGTGGCCAATGCTGTTAATTTTCGGGTTGGTAAATTTTATCAAATTTTGACTAATTTTTCACAACTCGAGTGAAAATGCCTTTTTCTTAGTGTTAGTAACGTTAATTGATATGAACTTTATATTGAGGGTTCACAGTTTTTGAAAAATTCTTATATTTTGAAAATTAACGAAAAATACAACGGGCCTGACCCATATACCTTGATTTTTTAAATTTATTTATGATGTCAAAAAAAGGTTTGTTTCAAAAACGCAGAACCCAATTCAACGGATTGTGGATATATAATAAACGTCCACTTCTTCAATCTGTCAAACCCAAAAGATTGGTTTTTATTCAGTTAAAATGAAATTTTAATTGTAAAACTAAACAAAACATAAATAAATTAAGAAAATAGACCGGGGAACCCTGTATTGGCCCCAGTATGATTTGTCAGAAATTCATTATTATTTAACAGCATTCTAAAAGTCAATTCAATTTCATTTTGAATGAAAGTTTGTTAGATTTTCTGGTGGTTTGTAGCGTGATAGAATACTAATCAATGTTTGAGATATTTAGATTAAATAAAGGAAGGAATCCATACTACTCATTCGGTTTTATCTACGGCATTAAGAATCCTAGCTCATAGCTCAACTAGGTAAACTCTCCTGCATTGAAATTGCTCAAAAAATCATCAATAAGTTTTTCGACAATCTTTCAATCTTAAATTATTCAATGTCGGACGATATTTAATGACAAAAATCATATTATGGTAGGCCTAATTTAATGATCATATTATGGTAGGCCTAATTTAATGAATCGACGAAATTTGGTGCTTAAATTTGCTTTAAAATAGATATTATTATTACCCAAGTCAATACAAAAATCCCTTTTCAACTTATATCTATCTAGTACGCCAGAACAAGTATTCAAGTTGATGGTTTGTTAATTTTTAGCCTGTAATATTACAAGACAAACAATATTTTGAGTGCTAGATAAACAACTCGAAAGATCAACATTCTTTCGACGTTTGCTGATTGGTTTTAGACTTTACATTATATTTATTCGTCGATTTCGACCAAAATCCATTAGTTCAAAATTACATTATCAAAAAACTACAGGTAGTCTAAAAAATCTCTGAATTTTCGGTCCGTGAAATAACTGCCGAATATGACATAGATGTTTTTTGTTCGAATAAACTAGATATATGTCATTCTATCAAATCATCAAATGGCAATCTGACTATAAACTACATTTTTTCAAAAGAGGGGGTAACTTCGCGCGTTTATACATTACCCGGTTTTGCATCCATTATGCAACATCGTACTTTTCAAGCTGGGACACTTGCGAGTATACGATTCAAATTTTTACTAAAAACGTTTTTGCCGTGTAAAAGCACAAAAAAAATAAAGACGAGCGTCAAAAACAATTAAAATAACTATCTTAGTCTCTGCAAATATCGTTTGTGCGTATGCAGTCGTCAAAAATCTTTCGCAGTGTAAAAATAGGTTAAAAAGGATCACACCGTTGAAAAAAGTTTCTTATGTTGGATGAAACCCCCAGTAAATGCATTTATTACTCCTTTTGACCTTCGTTCCTGTTGAGTTTTTACTTAAGAATAATGATTTTAGTAAAAATTTGTTAAACTCACAGGAGCTGCCCCATAATGGATGAAAAAATCGGTATGTTAGCAGATTTATTCATGATTCCCCGTTTAATTATCGATATAATGGAAATGAACTGAATCTCAATCATTTCATTAGGACAAAAATGGCATTTTTCTATCCATAGTGCGAGATGGATCACAAAATAACCCACAATAAAATAGTAATCCATCGATTACACTTAAGGTTCCACCCGACCCACCTGGCTCAAGATGTGGATAATCTTCTGCCCCTCCCTGTCGCTCATAAAAACATTGAAATCAAATAAAACTTACGTATGTGAAAATAAACCTGAAGTGAACAGGAGTAAGAGTTCATTTCTTGAAATCTGAATACAATAAATTCTATAAAAAGTCAAGCGTGTGCGCATATGGTTACAAAATTTAAAATAGAGTAAAAGACAGCTATATTGCCTGTTTTTGATGTAATAACAAATTTCCAACTGCTAAGATAGACAATAGCCGAAAACTTAAAAAAACAGAAATAAATATTTGAGTTATGGGTGATTCTGGCATACGTAAATGCAGTTCTCACAAGTTTCATCTGTTTTTAATGTAAAGAAATAAAGATCATTTTCCTAAGTAGAATATAAGAATATTCCCAAGTATGTAAATCGTAATTCATTTGAATTCTTCGACGAGTTAGAGATGCTGGGGATAGTCGGACATTTAGCTCAAAAATGGTTACATACACACAAAAACACATAGGTGACCAGAAACTTAGAGCCCTGTATCTCTAAATATTGCATCAGACCAACCGGACCCTATATGGCCTACCGAAATTATTTTGTTTGTTTATCAGTTAAGGAACATACAAACTAATTCGATTAAGATTGACTCAAATTCATAAGCTAATCGTCTTCCTAAAGCAGCAGAAACACTATATGATTAACTGTAACAAATTATCAGTTTCTAATTATTATAAGGAATAATGTAGTTGCATATTTCCTGAATACGTCGAATTTTATGCAAAACTTGGCATTTTGATCACTATGCAACATCCATACTTAAAATGAACATTTAGCGGTTCATTATATTTGCTTAGAACTAATTTTATTATTATAGACAAAATTATATATTCATTTTGAGTGGGTTTCGCTGAGGGTCAAACCGGACTCAAAAGATTCTTCTCTTCGTCCCCCTTCCTGTCGTTTATAATAGAGTCCAAATAAATTAAAGTTTGCATATCTGGAAATAATACTAAATTCTACACATTAAAATTAAATTAATGTTTATACAATAAAAATACAGTCGATTCCGCTTAATTGGAACAAATTTCCAAGAACAGAAACAAAACCAAGAAACCTATAGTAAATTTATATGTTTAATTGGGACAAATTTCCGCTTAATTGGGACAGTAAATTTAAGATCACAGTACATATTATGTTAAACATATTCTCAAGAAAAAACATGTACAGTAATTGGATATGATGTGTAGTCTCACAGCTGATCGACGCTACATAAGCCGATCTTATTCAGTTACCAATACACCTCGCACATGAACAGTGCGTTAACTTATTTGTTGACAATTGTATTTTTCTAAGATTTGACCAATCTTAAAATGCCAAGAAATGATTTGACACTTTACAGTAAAATTTCTTTGCTAGATAAAATAAAAAACCAGCCACTTAATGATAGTAATCGTCGACTCGCTGAGATAACTGCTGTACCAAAATCTACCATATCGCGTGTTGTACGACAAGAAAGTCAACGGCGGGAGGAATTGGTATATCAAGAAGAACAAGCAGGAACATTCAAAAGAAAACATAAGGGGAAGGATCCAGACGTCGAAGAAGCACTAGGTCAATGGTTTTCTATTTTAAGTGGCAAAGGCGTAATTATCAACGGCCCAATATTGAAGGCGAAGTCAGAAGATTAGCTAAAAAACTGGGCCGCAACGATTTCAAAGCAAATGATGGTTGGTTATCGCAATGGAAAGCAAGACACAATATTAAATTTAAAAAAGCGCAAGGCGAAAAGAGCAGTGCCGATAACGAAAATGCCGAACAGTGGAAAACTACGAAAATTCATACATTTTTAGAGAATGTTTGTGCTGATGACATTTATCATGCTGATGAAACCGGCCTCTATTATCGTACTACGCTAGACGGTTCCTTATGCTATAAAAACATGGCACTGTATGGTTATAAAAAGGCGATGGACCGCAATACTGTGTTATGCTGCTAAACATGTCAGGCACTGACAAACGAAAGTTACTGATCATAGGAAAGAGTGCTAGATCTCGACGCTTTAAAGGGACAAAAATCGATGGTTTACCAGTTGAGTACCACGTAAACAAAAATGCGTGGATGAATTCAAAAATTTTTCGAAATTGGCTGACTAGTTTGGACCGAAATTTAAAACATAAACAAGAAAAATTTTGCTGCTTGTTGACAATCGTGCGGCACATCCTCATTTTGACAATCTACAAAATATGCAGCTGGAATTTCTTCCTCCCAACACCACATCGTTTGTGCAAAAAATGGACATGTGGGTACAAAATATTTTAAGACTTTGTATCGTGGAAAATTAGTTAATTACATATTAGAATCCATTTATGAAAATTTATTAACAAGGTCCACAACAGCCAGAGAGATCAGTTCAAAAATTTCCCTTTTGCAAGCAATACAGTTTGTCGCTGACAGTTGGCTAGCTACAAAAACCACCACAATACAGAACTGTTTTACTAATTGCGGCTTTAAACACTTAGATATTTCCAAAATTTTAAGTAATGAAGAAAATGAGGATATGTTGCCAGTTCCTATTATTAACTACAGTCGATTCCGCTTAATTGGGAGAAAACGCCCAAGTCCCGATGTGTCCCAATTAAGCGGAATCGACTGTATTTAGATATCTCCATTGGATGCTATCCCCAATAAAAGTGACGGAATTTAAATTGTCGAATACCGATAGTGAACATGTACTTAAGAATAGTAAAGTAACATTAAGGTACATAATTTTGCATTTAAAAATAGATTTTTTGCAGTGATGAATAAATTTTTCACAATACAATTCAGAAATCTTTGAAATGTATAAATACAGGGTTTCCATTCGTTATCGCACTGATTCTATTTAAGTTCGCACATCAGTAAAATCACATTTTGATATACTTACAGTTGTTTGACGTTCCAAATTTTGTCTTTTCCAGAGAAAGATGGATACTTTTTTCAAAGATGGAAAATTTATACTATGAAGCCACTGCGCAGAATCGAAAACGTCTTTAGACAATAGATATCGAATTCATCAAGATCACTGCTCTTTGGTGTAACTTAAAGTAAATATATTGTAAATCGATGTAATAGGTCAACAAATGACCAAAATTAGTTGCGTATGTGTTAAAATGTCATCGAGTGTTGCTTATAAGAGTTTTTTTTATATGATAAAAGGACAAAATTAAAATACTATCTTCTTTTGATGTTCAAGGTATTCAAGCTTATATCAAGCAAGACTCATAGGACGAGATAACACTATAACCGAGAAAGGAGTTCATACATGTGAATCTCACGTTTCCTCACATTTCATTACGATCATCAGATTCCAGCAAATGATTATATCAGTAACTTACTTGCTGTTAAATCTTCTCAACTCAATTTAGGTTCCATAAATATTTATCGCGAGCTTCTATCTTAAAGTGAAAAATATGCCGATGTTCCATATACGATTTCCTCAAAAAAGAGGTTATTCAAATATCCGAAACGATTGTGGGTTGGTTGAAAGGAATCAGATCGAAGCAGTGATGTCTACTCCTCTGAGTTAACAAGTCAATAGAAAACCGTTTTTTAGACGTTATTGGGTTGGAGATATTGACGTCAAACCTATCGAATAATTATATGGGTCACAGACCGATCCCTTGCATTAATAAGGTACAACACT
>JWZT01000170.1:157364-185158 GCA_000827895.1 Thelohanellus kitauei
AAAGATGGCGCCAATAATATTCTGTCTAAATTTAGCTAGCCAACTTCTAGAGACATAAGACAGGTTTATTAGAACGCTCTGCGCCAAAACGTCCCACCCTACTTTTTACAGAAATCACATTGTATAAATTGCAACGTAATTTAAACAACAGTGAAGGGTTTCCCGCCATATGTAATCCCTCAAAACGATGGCGCCAACAATTCTCCTACTACACCTATGGCGTTAAACCATAATGACTAAAGGCGCGGTCGATAAAGCATAGTTGCGATAAACCTACTTGCGCCAAAACGTCCTTGCGCCAAAACCTCTGCACCAAAACGTCCTGCGCCAAAACGCCCTGAGCCAAACCGGCTGCGCCAAAACGTCCTGTTTCGTTTTATTTAGGGTCAACATAGAATACATGTTAGAATAAATGTCGGTAACACCTCATATATACAAAAGCATTCGTTCGAAGTCTAAATAACTGATAATTTTAAAGAAAGTTTGAATGAGTTAATGTACAAGGAATTAGCGAACAATTTCTTTAAGAGCTAAAAAATTGACAATGTGAAAGATGAGAGAAGAATTTCAAAAAAAGCTGAAATAATGACCAAAGTAATCACTCCGTTTTACCTTATGTAACATGCTCACGTCAAAACGAAAACCGGTTCCAGGATTGTAAGTGTATTCAACCGATCAAGCAAGCATCGATCATATCGGTATCAAATGTATTTCACAAAGTGAATATCTGATAGCGCTTTTACTCTAACATTAGAAGGGTTCAATCAGAGGCGAGGCACGTAATAAAATGATTTCATTCAAGCAATATTGCGCCATGTGACTATATGAAACTCGATGATAAATACTAGAACGTAATATTAAATTAATCGAAATATTCTCAGAAAATGGCATTAAATTTCAAAATATGGATATTTTGGAGAGTACTATAACGGGCCATGACAGATAACGACTGGATACGAATATTAACTACGTCGGTCATTGATCACAAAATTGGAATTCAATCAACCATATATTTCTCATATTAGATAAAAATATCTGTCGTTATAAATCATACAGAATAAGTAACAAACGGATTTTCGTCGACGAACCCGAAATCTCTACAGATGGTAACCGAAATTCAGAGAAAAATCGTATTGAGTTTGAAATGAAAATTCGCCAAAAATTATGTCGAAAATAAAACGAAATAAGCATGAAACAGTTTCATGTCTGGAAAATATAAGAAAAATCAGAATGGTGGCAAACTTAATAATTTGTCATGATACCACCATACAATATGCGAGATTAAAGTCTTAAATAAGTCCCAAACGATGTATAGTAGCATGTCAAACAATAGTAAGATTATTTAAATCTCTGTAAGAAACAAAAGAAAGCCAAAATACACTAATATAGGCCATGGATCTTATCAAAAACAAAGTAATGAAAAAAATGAATGAGAAATATTTAAACGCTCTGTTGATGACCATTCAAGCATGACGATGTCACTCGATCGTCATTTTAATCTAACACAGCTCACAAAGATTATTATTTATGATATCAGAGATGAATTATATATGCCATATAACTCTAGATTATTCACGTAGATAAAATTAATACACTTTAGTTGGAGACATATTTCCGATTCTCAGGACTAAAGCTAAGATATTTGTGTTATAAAATAAACTAATAGTTTTAATTTCAAAGAAGCCACATTATTTAATGCACAGGCTGCCGTGCCATAGCGTTTCTTTATGCCTACTATGCAGAGCATGCTCAGACGCATCATGATTTGGTGATAACGGAGAAATTGTGATAGATTCTGAAAACCGTACGATTCTTATCATTTTATAAACACCATGAATGGTTGTTTGTGTTTTCTTCAATGGTACTAGATATTGATATCTTTTACGCTATCAAAATAGATGACGGATTGCCCAGAGGTATTAGGGCGTAGCTTTTACACGGCACCATACCTACCCACGTACCCAAGACGCGAGATGATGCTGTATCTAAAAGTTTGTTATATTTTCAAGGATATGAGCATTGTATGATAAAACTTTAAAATAATTGACTATATGCAGTGCATTTTTATATAAAATATTGAAAGTTTTGTAATTCTATAACCAAGCCCAAAATCAGAGGGTTAATATTCATAATACAAGAATTAGTGACGTGTCTTTTAAATCAAAATATTTCATTAATTAAAATATCACAATTGACCAAAATAAGGGACAAATTTTATGTATGTCAAGCGTAAGTAACCAGTATATCAAGATTATCAGATCAGTGATGTAAGATTTCTTAAACAGCAATTAGCGGCTAAAAAGACTATAAATACGTCACCTAGACTCCGCGGCTTCATCTGCTTCATGTTTTCAGTAAAGCTGTTGGTTTTCATTTTGGTTGGTGTTCAGGTATTTATTTACTCCCACTCATGATCTCATGATTTACGACATTTTACGAATATTTTACACTTCTATTTAAATATTTTTTTGAAGTAGGCAAAAATGAATGACTTCACACAATGTGATCCCACCTCAATTTCATGGCAAATTTTTGACTGTTATTGATCTCAAACAATTTTACCAACCGATTTTTAAAATTACTTCATAAACATAACCCGACTCTTAACGATAACCATTTAAGTTTAAATTATTGTTGGAAAATATAATCCCACTCCGTGTCTTTTATGATCCACGCTGTACAGAACACGAAACTCTGAAGAAAGTTATCCATTTTGAGAAGAAGTGCCTTTTCGTATCTAGTAACAATGGTCATCCGGGATATAATAGTGCGATGAGGAACTTTCAAGATGGCAACAATCATTGCTTTGGGACAGGTTACTCCCATATTTTGAACTTAAGACCACTTTATGTGATGGCGGCCAAGAAGGGTAGGGGTTGGTAAAGTATCATGGCGCCAGCGAGTTCGTGGTTGTATACAACTCTTAAATGAAACCATAGATACGGACTTATACATAGGTTTTTTGATACACTATGAAGGGCACTAATGCTTAGTCTTCGTGGAAAGCTAAAAGCGATTTTGAGCATCGCACTAGGGGGATTGCCCATTATCTGAGTTTTTAGAATGAGACGAGTAGTTCCTACGATCTTATATTTAAGCGAGTACCATTCATCCCTCACTGTGGTAATCCGAATATAAGTGATTGCTAGGCGATCATGTGTCGGGATAGACTAGTTCTACGTGGTTTTTAAATTTGAGATGAGAATATCTTCAAAATATTTGTTGTTGGTTTATCACTGTGCCTGTTAAATGCGCTCCAGAATATCCATTTTTTGCTGCATATAAACTTCTCTAATTTAAGGTTATAAGGCAGTTGTGTTAATAAACCACATTTGATCACGCCTGAAGATTCATACATTTAATTTTAAGTCAACAGCTCAAATTAGAAAGGGCTTTCGATTTATTTCTGGGAATTTCGTTTGGCAGTGTCAAAGTTTTTTACAGATGCATAATAAATAAACGAGGAATGTCTCTGTACTCGTCTTGGTGGGGTTTTTATTTTACAAAGTTTTTCTAGTTTCCTTGAAAATATTCTGCTTTTTAGAGTCATAGATACAGATAATCCTTATGCTCTTAGATCTTACGTGTTGAAATCAATCACTCAAGATGGATTCTTGTTCTGATTACTCTACTTCCGAACTTCTTTTTGAGCCAGGCGCGATAGGTTTTAAGGTGTGACAGCGATTCGATTGTTACCCTGAAGTGGTCGATCCAATTAGAAAATGCACAACAACATGACAAAAACTGGCACAAATGACTATTGTCAATAGAGTATTTTATTGATCAAGCTAGTCGTTAAATGCAAAAATTACTTGGTTTTTAGCTCTGTTAGTATTCCTCTGTGAGTTAGAAAACGTTATTTGATCCTTCTGATATCAGAATAGAGCCCTTGCATATGGTTGCTGGCTATATATCAAACTTGAATGGTTTTGGTATCTAGATATCCCACGCCATGTCAACTTATCGCCCGGCCAGATTAATGAGTTATAAATTAAGCAATAATGCATATGATTAAGATTGAAATACATGCCACTTACCTCATTAGTTAAAGGTCGCGAACTGACTCGACTCTATATATATCCCGTTCTTCACCGTAAAATAAATCGTCGATCGTATTTACTAGGCCTAACATTTTCTCTTTTTATTGATTTTTTTACAGAAGACCCATATACAAATGTTTACAGCACCTTCTTTAACGAGCATCACATATTTATGTTTTAAACAGTTTATTGTTCCTTTTGAGCATCTATTGAAATCTGATTGACGTTTTCGGCATTTTCATGTGTCTGCCCAACAGTATAATGGTGAAAATAACTCATTAGAGCACGTATATCCAAGGTTGGAAGAAAATCAGTTTTAAAAACTTCACAGGAATCTCCTATGCATCAAACAGATTCATATTCATCGAATAAGGTTTTTTCAAATGATTATCATATTGTGACCTTCTTAATTGAGGCCTTTAGATCATTTGAGTTTTTTCTGCAATATATATCAAAAAAAACTTTACCCTTTACTGATAGAATTGTGATCCGTGTCAGGTGAGTTTTGACTTAACATAAACACATAAATGTTGAGATTAGATTGCTAGGCAGTATATCTGGCATTTCGTGCAAAATATCTTCTGAACCAGGCTCCATAATCTATCAGATTTGGTCGAAGAACATCACATAGAGCCCAAAACTCTCTCCTTAATCTCTGGCTAGGATTGTGAGACTGCGCTCCTTTATTTATAGACGTTCGATTTTGTGTTGATCTCAAATGGAAAAATGATTGATTGCAGATTTTAATATAGATTAATTTGGTATTGATAGGTTAATGAGAGCTATGATATAACGAAAACCAGCGAGATATAGTTTCTTTGATAATGATTGTAAACATAAAGTTTTACAATCCTCAATAACTTCTACTTTTTTTTTAATAATTTTGACTTCATAAATCTCTCAAATAATCAGCATATTAGAGGCATCATCGGGTCCTTTGTGCATAATTAGCTTCGCTTAGTCATTCCTACAGTTTTCCCACACATATCTAAGACATTTGTCTTGCGGTCAGTTAAGAACAATATACATTTTGCCTTCTTTTGACAGATGCCGTTCATTAAAGGTGCAAATTTTAAATTTGAACGTATTCGCTCTTTTCTGACATGATTTGAACATCTTTTAGCATAAATTATAAGAATTCTCAGCCTATTTTTTTATACAAATCTGGTGATAAGGATTCCAATTATTATATACTATCTCTTGAGATAACAAAAGGAAATAAATTTTGAAAACTTAAATATTTTCCCTCAATGTAGTTACCAAATCCATTTTTTAAACTTTTTGATTATAATTACTTGTATAAACGATGGGTGTTTATTGAGATTGGAAAACATGAATAAATTTGCATTAAAATATTTCATTACTATAATACGGTAAAGTTGATGAAAGTTGTACTGTGTTAGTGTACATGTGTTGCCTTGTTAATAAAAGGTATTTTTTGTATTCTCCCCCAAGTAATGGTGTTTAGCGACACTAAATACCTTTGACATTTTTGTGTTTACCAGTGATTTCCAAAAAGATTTTCAAAATTGTCACGGGAGCCCAAAATCATCATGAGATGTTCCGTTTATGGTTCAAGTTCTTTTTAAAGTGTTTCATACCATCAAATGATATTGTATTTACACAATTTTTCGGATTAAGCCTATTCTTGTAATATAATGTAAAACTTTCGGCATTATGCAGCCGTGTACCCACAGATTCATACATATTCGGAGTGATGGGTTCTTTATGTATCATTCAAAATGATGAAATTCAATTTCGTATTTTTTTCAATATCCCACCTAACATCTCTCTTGTTAAAATGTTAAGGTATGACTGTGAAATCAATCTATGAAAAATGGCAACTTATAAATCATTCATTATTTTCATATTGGAAATAGTACTGGGTGTAAATATATGAATATTTGGATATCACATCTCATTCAACTCCTATTTTATTTCTGATTAAGATTAAATGAATGTCATCATTGAATAATCAATAGGTCTTTATCTCACATATGAAAGATTGACACTATAGCCCTATTTGTAGATATATCGATTTGTTTATAGTTCATAATTTACACCATACCATAAGTTCTGTGATGCGTCTAGATAACCGTTATAGTATTACATATTCAAGTTTTATGAGTCTAAAAACTAATGTCAATAATTGACTAATAATGCTCCAAAAGTTTTAAAAATGGATATTTCTCTCATTTTACTGTATATTTATCAATACAGTTCATATTATCGATCATTTTCTATATTTAATTTAACAACCGTTACTATAAATATTTAACGATTTATAAAAAAAATTTAATCATTTTTTGCATCAAACATTGAAATTTAATCCAGACATTAAAACTGAAACGTGTAGATAGATTTACTCTAGAACATGATAAATCAATCTTGTTACCCATTAGTTTTTACAAAGTTTTTAAATATCTGGGAGGTCGTGTCAATATGGATCGTTGACAAAAAAATACCAATCTATTAGCATATTGATGAAAAAAATGATTAACGCTCGTTCAAATATATTAAGACGATATTAATTTTTAAAAATGGGAAAATAATCTATGAACCGTAGTCTAATTTATTATTGCGAGTCAAAATAATATTAAAAACTCCTAAACTACCATTATTTACTTATCAAAAAGAAAATGGATTTTATAACGCAATATTTTGATCTTAACAAATTGGTTTACATCGAAAATACGAATTAGGTGGTTTCAAATGGGCAACTTGTCTCTATCAACTTAGAAGCCTAAATTTAATATACCGTATTGTTACAATATTTCAGATTACAAAAAACTACAAATATTATACTTCTTGAATTATGCTATGCTTTATGCTTAATTTTTGTTTTTGTAACACCAAATTCAATAAACACGCCTGAATTGGGGCATCTCTTAAAATATAATTACGATGAATAAAATTAGTAGACGCGATATTATCTATTCAAACTCTTTCTGCCTGTTATCAGGTAATAAATAAATATCTTACCAATATAAACTTGCTTGACAGAAGCTTCGACATTGTTCTACTAGCGAAAACATAAAAAGGAATAATTTGGGAATTGATAAGTGATTTATCGCTGGTATATATCAAGTAAGTATGCGCATATACATTTCTTCTAACCAAAAATGAATTATCCGATGATAACATTGTTCATCCGATTTAGAAGTGAAGATTGATTTAAGGTATGCCCATGATTAGCATGAAACCATATGATTCTCAAAGCCGAACCGTTAAAGTCTAACGAATATGAATTTAGGTGAGGTGAATTATGATAAAATGTATTATTTGGCATTAAATTCGTGTTGTTTATTTAGAGTGTGATCGGATATAAAGTTATCACAAAATACAGAACCTAAATACATTTCTATCAGCTTTGAAAAGTCATTCCGATTCATATTGCTTTTATAAAAATTCCAATGCAAAAATCGCAATATCCAGCAAGAGATGTTTGGAGAATTTTGGTTATTTTAAGCTTACCCATATGCCAGAAACGAACAACTTATTTCAAAATACAACAAAATTGGATTTTTGTCAATTACATGTCTCATATCTTTTAATTTATTTACGTCAGATTTTATTATTATATTTAAAAAATTTAAATAACAAAGGAAACTTGGTTTAATATAAATGATTGATTTTACATATTGTGAATTCAGAGTCCAAATACAGGTCCCATAAATCCATATACTGGAACAAGTTCTTCTGTCGTATATCAAGGTATATTTATTATAAATGGAGGTCTTAGTAGAGCAAGAGATATCGTAGAGGTATGTACAAACGCATTTATATCTAATTTTTATATTCATGATTCCCTCCATAATAAACCTTAAAATAATTGGTTGAATGTTTTAATAATGACATTTTCTTTAGATTTGTATTTGTGTTTTTCAATTCTTTTGATCATTTGATAACCTTCCATTTTATGAATGTTTATACATAATGATTATTTTTCAATTTGTTGGTTTTTTTTTAAATTTTTTTTCATGTACGGATATATTGATTGTCAAATTGTTCTTGATATCAATAATAGGTATTTTTCTTCATCTTATTTATTCTGAAATCATCGCCATTAAGTTTATTATCAACGTGACAACAAAACGAAAACTAATCACGCGCAGATCTTGAACTGAAGTTTGTTTAAAGTTAAACATTGATTATGTTTGACAAAGTTAACTTATATATTCAATTGTTTGTCATCCATTTGACTGCTTTTTCTTGCTAAAATCGTTAAATCATTGATGAATATCGGATATATTCATTCTAGAAACTCATCAGTAAATAGTTAAATTATTTACAGATTTTGATCGATTTTCACAACATATACATTCATATTTAAATGACCAGTATAATCTCGTGCATCGCTGTGCTTTAAATACCTCATGTAAATTAATAATTGCTTTTTTGTAA
Organism: Thelohanellus kitauei; assembly: GCA_000827895.1. NCBI lineage: Eukaryota > Metazoa > Cnidaria > Myxozoa > Bivalvulida > Myxobolidae > Thelohanellus > Thelohanellus kitauei. The sequence continues at coordinate 165,809 of JWZT01000170.1, forward strand.
GTGAAGATACTCTGTTAATGATTATTTGGATGACAAAGCTGCATTAAACGTCGTTATATTTCTGTATAGGTGATGAAATCTCTTCATCAATTCCGGTTATTACACAAAGGGTGTAAGATGACTTATATTTAAGATCTCTAAAGGAAACAATGGATTAGGCGTATAATCACCGGATGATTATAATGCAATGAGACTGATCAATTTATAAATATAATTTGCCATATATTGACAGGAATTATAAAAACTTAATCTCAAAAATGGTTTCAAAATTGATGTGCAAACTTATATCATTAAACTGTAAACAAGAGACGCTGTGGATATACTTTAATGGATTCAAAGGTTGTTTAAGATGCAAATTTAATTTATTTCTGCGTTTTATATGATATTATGTGATTTAATGAGATATCAATCAAGAAAAACTGTTTGTGTAATTCAATTTTTAATTGATAAGCACATAAATAATATCCTATTAAAATACATGATTCATTTTAGGGATATCCCGATGAAGATGCGGCTCGAGGCATGGCTTCATATTCTCAACATACTGGTCTTTATAAAATATAATTAAGATTACTTGACAAATAAAGCGAAAGATATACTATCTCCGTATGATGACAAGGACGATGAAGATTACGAGGAATACGAAGACGCAACTAAAGAGTTGGCAACTTTCTTGAGTAATGTATGCAAAATCGTTAATGTTGTTTATGTTTTACTATTAATAACACCAAGAATAAACCTTTCAGGAATATTCAATGTTTGTTACATATTTAAAACTAGTTTGATTTTTATTTTAAGTCAAAATGATTGATTCTTTTGAGTTACATTTAATTCATGTGAATTTTCAAGTTGTAATCATGTCAATCAATTCAAATACTGAATACTATATTTTCACGTGTATAAGCCTCTGCCTTTTTCTCATATTTTGTGAAAATTTACAATGCGGCTCATATATGAATTTTTACCTCTTAACGTGCTTTCTTTACCATAAGGCACGGGAGGGTTTTAACTATTTGAAATCTTTGGCTTATATAAAAACAAATAATAATTTCTTTTTAAAAACAGCGATGCGGCTTATAAATAGCTCGCTCTTTATATCAGAAAATATGATATTTATTAATAGGAAAAAATATTTTTTTGTATTTACTAACATTATTAAACAAATAAATGATATTGGAAATTTACTTTTTTCATCTTAAATATTTTGTTACAATCATTTTTTGATGAGGATGAGATTATTTTTGTACACCAAATATTGTTAAGTGATTAATTTCGGGAAGTGTAAATCCAATTTGTTAATTTTGTTTGAATCGAAAATAAAAGTATTGTCATATGTTTTAATAATGATTTATCGTTTAAAATATTCGAGATAACATTTTTCATTCTGTTCGAATTTACTAAAAATGCTTTAATCCACAATTTTTTCAGAAAAAAAATATATGAGTGAATCGTGTAATTTCTTTTGGGTATTCTAAAGGTTATATTTTAATTCTGCCAATATACATCTGAAGAGTCCCATATTTTGTTGGGATCATCTTAAGCAGTTATTCTAACAATTAGAAGTATTTTGAATGACTCTAATTAAAAACCATTTATTTGTACCACCTCTATATATCTAAACAACTGATTCATTGGAAATAAAAACACTTATCGATGATAAGCCTCATATTATCTTGTTTCATAGATAAGAACAAATATATCGAAAAGCTGGCGCTAATAATTAATAACGTATCATTTTAACATTAATCACTAAGTCCACCGTATATCTACTCTAGAATGAATCTTACATAAGCTAAGCTATTGATATTAAGAAAATGATGTCAAATATGTGATTAGTTTTTGTTACACAGATTGATATTTATCGTGAAATGGAAAATGGTGTTAATGCCAATCCATCTGTGATACGACCTAGATATGTGTCTGTCTGTTCACTACGTTATAAAATAATGACGTAGATACACAGGAATGGGACAGGATGTTGAATAAGATTCATCATATCTATATAAATGAATCACAGGTTATTGAATGCTTATCGATAAAATAATCAGTCAGGGCCGAAATGTTTACAGCTGCAATTGATATTTTACGAATTACGAGTTACATGCTCTCCTACTCTCGAAATTAATTTTTTTGATTTTTCAAATATTAACTAATAAAAATGTTTTGTCTTAATTTATAATTAAATCATAAGCAGAGAGCAGGTGGTCCACCAACATCCAATATTGACGCTTCAGGTGTACTCGGAAATCCCGAAACTGGTCTCGTTTCAACAATAGGTATTTAATTGATTCTTATTCACAATTTTGTTCAGAATAACCTCAGGCTCCGCAGAATCTCTCGGAGATCGACCTGTTTTGCATAAATCCTACGACATTGATCGAAATGATCAAGAGAGTTTCCACAGCGCAGCAGACCTAGGTATTTATTTGGATTTTTGTTAAAAAAAATTCATAATAACACCAGATTCTGCAGCGTCAAGCGTTGTTCCACCAATACCACCAAGAAGAAATAATTTGGGACAAAACAGACAACCATTCGATGACCCACCAATTAATCAAGGTATCTTGTTGGATTTCTATTTTTTAAATATTTCATTAAAAGTAGGTTCATCAGGTGCAATAACCGGTCCACCTCTTCCAGCGAGAGCACACAGACCGAGTGGCGATCAACCTCATGCAACAGGTATCTAATTGGATGTCTATTTTTTCAAAATTATTTCAAGCTACAACAGATTCTGCAAGTGTATGGTTTGGGGGAAATATTCCAACACAACAAATACGAACTCTTGGTTCGGATGAGGTATTTTATTTGTTGATATATATATTTAGTAAATAATGATAATAAATTTATTCTCGTTTAAGTAGCTTTTATATTTTGCTTGAAAATAAGACAATAGCTATGCTGATAGAGTCGTGTATTCTACTCAAGTAAATAGCTAATTTTTTTAAATAATTGAATTTGCAAGTATAATATTCTATTTTGGTAAAGGGCCATATTTTCGATAGAATCATAATACTTATAACACATTCAGATTTTAGATTCAGATGTTAAGATTTTTTCGAGGAATACTAATTTGTAGACGTAGTATTCTTAGATAGTTGAAGGTTTTTTATAATCTGGTCAAAATATTCGATGACTTACTTTTGTAATGTACCGTATTTGCAGGATATATTTACAACCATTTTTCATCAATAAACTCTTATATGGGTATAAAGTCAATTAAGAACCACAATTGTTCCGTCAACATTATAATTGAAAAATTTATATTTATTCTATCAGCTAATTTTGATCCACAACAATGATAATTTTATTATTTTTGATGAGCTAATGTAAGATTTGTTATTATACAAGACTAGAGCTGTTTTTATGTAGTTTAAAATAACGGGATAAGGCGTTTATTGTATTTAATAAACACCTAATAACATGCCATCAAAATGATATAATGTTCTATATTATGTGAACTCATACCGCACCTTTGAACTGTCATAATCTCGAGGGATATCATTTCTAGAAGTAAAAATGCCAAAGTTACATAGTGATCCTGGAAAACTATTGCTGCATCTATCCGTCACTTTTTTTTATCAATCATCTAATTACATGATACCGTTTTGTATTTTCGAAAAATTCGACATTCATTGTCGGGATTTAATTACTGAATCCAAAATCTTATTTCAATTTCGTTTGATGTCCTATTATTTCATTATCAAGGTGCTAATCCGTGTGGCAACGTTAATCTGCAGAATTTGAATCTCTCAACATTTTTTGGACATAATTAGAAAATAATTGTAGGTTATTAATCCTCATTCCATTTGTTATTTCGCTTGAGAACATTTTACAGATTCTACGAATAGAGAACCAAAACGTTGAATGATGTATATTATAGGTCAGGACACAAATGGTTCGTATATTCATCATGAGAATCATTCAGGAAATGCTAAATTAATTTTTGTATTTTTTACCAACATAAAGGAAATTTCAGCCATTCATGATCTCTTAACATTTATGTTGATTTTAACTATTCTCGCCGTATTACACCATTTTCGGTCCGAAATCGACGATTTTCGGATGATGACATTCAAAGATTCTGAAGTGTATTTATATGTTAATAGTATTTGAAATACTACCTTTTAGGGTTGTAAAAATATTCATTCAGACTCAAGAGTTAAATTTGCGCTGTTGTTATCTGAGATTTGATTTTGCCCAAAAGCAAAGAATCTTTCTCTTATTTACTTTGTATTACAAAGGGAAGATCGGAATATTTGAATATCATCATCGGAGAGTCAGGCATTTTTGACTGAAAATGGCGTGACTGTAAAGATTCGAAACACAAAAACATCTAAATAACTAAAGATATTAACACATTTATCCCATTTTCTTGGCATTTTTCATCTTAAAAATTTTAAGGTTTTAGTTTTTATGAATGTTATGAAATTTGAATTTTAAAAAATGTATATGTAGAACACAACGTGATATTGTGTAAAATCCAGTGATTATAGAATACATGTTCACAGAATATGGTCATAAAATCATGATCGAATTAAACACGTTTACAGTCTCTCAATGATTATCATAGGATACATTATTTGTGTTTTATATGATATCATGATTTAGAACCGATTATCATGAAATCGTGGTTCTTGTTGCTCTCTATAAACTGATGGAACGACACATATTTTATATTTTTATTATCTGGCAAATGTTTATTAAGTTAATATTCACAGAAAACCAATTTTGCCCTATATAGAAAATAATTATCATTTTGTCAATTCATGTTATTTACTTTATATATGAATAAACCTATAATTAAATTTTTCAGTATTTTAACTCCTAAGTATCCCTGGTTAAAAAAAAAACTCATTATTTAATATCTTAACTAATTTAGATGGTAGATTCTCAAGGTAATCCAATCTACGAGACTTCGCGATCAAGATCGATGGAAGAGCGTATTTGATTCAATTTAATTCCCAAGAGACAGGTTCAGGTGATGATGTGTACTTGGATCCACGAATTCTAGATGCAATGCTAATGCACCGATCTCTTTCGGCGCCAGAATCGGTAAACTGAAAATACATTATTTCGTTCAGATAATGTGACCACAATATATTTTAAATCTGATATTATTGGAAAGATTTTCATATTATGACATAAATTTCCATTATTTTTATACAAAATCACAATGAAATTTTGATGACATCCTGATTAAAAAATATCTAAATTTGTCCATCGTGATGATGTCAGATGTATCTATTTAAGATATTTGAAAAAAAAATTAATAAATTATCTTTGAATCCAACAGTTTTTAAACATGAATCTGGTTTTCATTTTTATCAACGTACATTTCGCAATGAAACACTTGAATCAAAAAACGATTTTTCAGCATATTTTTTACATTTGTCAGAGATTAATATCATATTAATAATTGTTACTTCTAGCGTAATCAAGTAACAAAACTCCTTTTTTAATATACACCATTTCTCATGCAAAAACTCTACTTTCCGATGATGACATTCAAAGGTTCCTACATTATATTTATTCTTAAAACTAAATTGAAAATGTTTAAGATTACATCTTAAAAAGTGGTAAGAATATTCATTATAATTCACGAGTCGTATACATGCAGTCGTTTACTGAGATTTGAATTTATCTAACGGCATGAATCTTTCTAAAATTTATCATTTATTTTTCATCATAAATAATTTCTGAACCTTTGAATGTCGTCGTCAGAAATTAAAATTTTTGTTCAAGAACAATTAGGAATTATCACCTTAAATTTGAAATGTTCTTAAAATACGTTGTGTTAATAAGTGGAAAATAACCATATAAATAGCAATTTTATTTTAAGATATACATTCTCAGTCTTCTCTGCCATTTGATGTTCTATATCAAAAATTTCAGACGATATATGTCTCAACTGTTATTTAACATCTTTACCCGAGTTCCCTTTTGTGATAGTTATTAAGTTATTCCATCCATAAAATACACATTGTTTTCGAATATTTAATATAAGATTGCCTTAAGTGGATAGAAGCTGAATCATTGACTAAAGCGATCACACAAGATCTTTACTATTCATGTAATTCTGAATTATCTCTTGAATTTAACAATTCAGTTTTTTTAAAAACTTTCGCCATGTTTTGAACACATACCATCCGTTGTAGCTAAAATTTTTTGTACCATTACCATTGAAAGATCAGCTATAATATTTCACACTTGGGTCATTGCATAAATTACATCTAAATTATTACAACCTGTGATATTTAAATAGTCTTTCATAGACATGATTTGCCGACAGATTTTAAACATACCGTACTTCTCTTGAAGCCTCTACTTTTCACCCATGATTTGTATCCTGTGGCTTATATATGAACAAAGTATAAGTTTTTTGAAAATCTATGGGCCCGGCAGAAAGAAAGGCTGTGCTCTATAAACCGAAAAATTCGGCAATGTTAAATTTGATGTATTTGAAGAGCAACTCTATTATTAATTAGCGGCATTATTCCATTTAACAAGCACTTTATATTTTTTAACTTCAAATAATTAAATAAAGTAGATTGAGATTTTCCGAATGTCTCCTAAAAAATGCTAAAATAAAAAATATTTCCTCAATGTTTTGGAGATGATGATGATGATTTTTTAAAGAATATATAATAATGATCCCATAGTTAAAATTGCATTTTAAAAAGAGATTTCGATTAATGTAAATAAATCCTAAAAATTATTAAGTTTGTGATGAATCTCTTGATGTAAAATCTATTTTATAATTCTTCCAAAAATGCTAAATAAATAAAATGAATATTGTCTTACAATTTGATGGTAAATTACCTTATATTGATACATTTTTCAATAAGTTTCGCTAATTTTATAAGGTTTTCTTTCGCGACATGTTACCATAAAAAATTACATAACTGCATATTAGAATTATATAGGAAAATTCATCAATATTAAATAAAAATAGCTGTATTTATATTATTACAGTTTAGCAGGAGAATATGTAGACTTTAAACTTGATCCTTCTGATTTCTAAATAAATTTGTACAAAAATTGATATCCGATACATATATTTTTGCCTCTTTTTACATTTAGAAATATCAGTTCTAAAACCGATCAATTCCATTAGTTGAAGCCGCCATAACATCATGCTAGTAATCAACTGCTTCAAAATGACTCAAATTTTCGAATTCGCGCTTTGATTACAAATGCATAAATATTCTTTAATGAACTAGGCATGAAATGATACCAACCAATAAATGTTTGATTTTTTGTACATGAAACATAATTTTTGATTAAATTTTATCAAGAATTTTCTAAGAATATGACCAATAACGACTGAATTCTTTTTTTGGTTGGTTCTGTTTTGTAATTGATGCGATTACTTATTATATTTTTGGTGGGTAGACTCCACTTGACGTAACTTTTATGCGCGTGCGTCATGCGGCTCAAAATGTCAATTTATTATTTTATTTAAAATATCTTATAGTGTGTCATTCTCATATATTAATACATATACGACTTATAACATGCCTTAATATAAAAATAGTTTCATTTGTACATTAAATTGAATATTTTTAATTGTAATTGTATCTACAATGTCATATCTTACTTGATATTTCGGATTCTTTTGATATTATTAATCATAGGCCTGTGCCCTCAACTTCTAAGTTGCATGTTAATTTTTTATAATTATAGATTATATGAAAGTGTGAATCAACATCTTAACAAAACTAAGTTTATTTTATTCTAAAGCTTCGTATTCGGCAATATGAGAAAGAATATTCTCGAAGGCCTCTTCTGGTGTTTTCCCAAACCTTTCTCGCCACATTTTTTCATCTAATAATTATTTAAACATTTGATACCGATTTTTGGCTGCAGTAAAATTCTCCTTGTCTGGCCACCCCTTTTAAAAGATTTTTTAACGGAGGCCCAGTAAGCCTCGACGTTGTTTGTATGCGCACCAGTTAACGGGTCCTAGTGTGTTATTAAAAAGCTACTCTAAAAAACAAACTATGGTTCACAGTTTCATGGACGTACGGCGGATTCACTGGAAGTGTTTCTAAACCTAAATTATCAACAATAGCAAACCATTGTATGAGGCAAATCCATCTGTGTGAATGATGGATCCTCCCAAAACATGTCTAAAATCATACATGATATGCATACCTCATAATTAACTCTTTCAGAGTGTCTGCTTTTCTATTCGGAATGCAGATCACAATACCAATCTACGTTTTAACCAAGAACATTACTTTTGACGTAGCCTCGTACATACCAAGGACCCAACGTTTAGGTCTCAGTAAATCATGGCCTAAAGTTCTAAAGCTAAATTCATACCTCGGTTATGCATGGCTCGCGAAATCACTGATTCATCGATTTGAATAATTATTCCTGGGCCACCCAACGTTAGGTTAAGTGTGGATAGTTTCCATGAACATATCTAACAGTTATCATTAACTTAACCTTTCTAAATGATTTAGTCATATTTGCCGATGTCGTTGGCGATATCGACAGAAATGACGCTATCCCGATTTGATTATGTGCCCACATACGGACCACCCATAGAAATTTCTTAATTGGAACTTTGCAGTCCTTTAGGAATGAGCCTGATAATTAGTGACTGATCTCACCAGATCTTATTGATTTCCTCGTATTACATCTGTTACAGACGAAATTGATCTGATAATTAGGATATAGTTTATTAAATAATCTAAAAATCCCATACCTTATCGGAAATGTCATTTCTTTGATGCTCGACCATTTTTTGGGAACATTGTTCGCAGAGCATCTCTTCTGGCAGTATTCCATAATGCCGTAAAAATCCGATAGAATGTACGGCGTCAGAAGCAATTTCACAGAATGCATCGAAATCCATCATTACGCCGCAAGGTTGGCGCACGCGCATAAAAGTTACGTCAAGTGGAGTCTACCCTTTTTGGTTATGTCTATGTTAAATTGAAAAGTAGGTTGCATACTTCAGTCAGTAAAAATTAAATATTTTTAAATTTTTATCTATATTATTCATTAGACCAATTTTTGTATTCATTTTACGTAATTGATTCTATGAATTTAAGTATGATGCAATTTATTTAAATTAATTTACTCAATATGGACATATTTAGTCACATCTCAAAGTTTAATTTTAAGATGTGTTTTTGGAAAATCTGTAACCGTTTAATCCATAAAGATGGTATTTATGTATACAAAGCAAACTATTTATTTACCTATCTATTTAGACATGCCTAATATAACATTCTATGTGCTATTCGTGGAGATCTTATGATATAATACTTTCAGGGTCAACCCGTTGTTCGTGCACAAATACCAAAACGTACGGCCAAACAATTTTTCCAAGGAATATTTGGAAGAAAATAAAAATAGTATTATATTATGAAAATATATTGGATTTTAAAATCCTCATTTATATTTCAAAAATAAATATGATTTTCCTAATTATTTGAGATTTTCTTTCTCAGATTTTATCATTAATTGGAATGTCATTGTTGACCTTGTATTCTATTTAAAATTTTTTATCAATATAATCTATTAATCTGTATTGAAATACCGACAATATCTTATTATTAGTGTTATAATATTTTACTAGTGTTTGAAAAATCACCAAGGGCCATGCTATTAAGATTTTTAATAATTGTTTTGAGGCGTTGATGAAATCGAATGAGTGAAAGATCGAATGTTTAGAATTGGAATTTTTAAAACCCCATTATAAATATTGGTAGAATTTTCTTCGAAGTTTATAGATGTTTCTGACAATTACAATTGATATTTAAAAGTAAAATGTTCAAAGTTATTTCATTTTGGATTATTAAGTTTTAAAAACTAAACTAGAAGCCGTGAAATTCAGAAATGTATACAAAAGACAGTCTCAAAATAAAAATAAAAATAATTTCTATTAACATAATTAAACATAGTATGAATGACGTAGGATAGAGGACTAATTATATAAAACTAGCAATTAAGGTTTTGTTAATAATTTTTGGTGTTTATAACTCTATTTGCTTCAATACATGATGGTAAGGATATCCAACATGATAATTAACTAAATACGACGAAAGCTAATAAAGCTGTATACTTAATATATTTGTGCCTAAAATTACCAAAAATTACGTTATTCTACTTTCCCTATATTTCTTAAATTGATCTGTGTTTATTGATGCACATTATCGTTGTTTAAACTCAATCAATCGTTGCTTAAATTCGCATATTTTGGCTACTTGAATCAGAAATATAACATACATATTTGTGATTCAAATGTAGTATAATTCACATTAAAAAAATACCAATATAATTGTATTGGAAAAAAATTATTGCATTTAATATTTATTCATCAAAGTAAACATACAAAGAAACTGATATTCCATATAATACACCGTTTCCCATTCAAGATGTTCCAACTTCTGATTATGAAATTTAATGATTTCAACATTGTTTTATTTTCTAAAAGTAAATTAAAATTTAAAAATTTCTATCTTTTAGGGTCGTAAGAATATGAAGTTAGATCAACGAGTAAAATATGCTCGATCGTTTATAAAGATTTGATTCAGCCTTAGAGCTAGATTCCATCTAAAATCAATCATTTAATTGGTATAAATAAATAGTAGCAACCCTTCGATGTCATCATTCGAAAATGGGCATCTTGAACGAGAATGGTGTATAAACAATATATGATGTTGTGTGTTTTTGTTTTGGTTGCATTTAAAAAAATGAACCTTATTCAGCGGTTGAGTGATTTTATCATTCCCCCCAATATTATATAAACAAAAACACGCATGTTTTTATTTACCTCAGCAACGAAAAATGATTCAAAATATCGATTTATTCGTTCCGTGTGAAAATTAATTCATGTGTTTTTACGAAAATACAAATTATCGTAAAATATCGGTGAATAATATTATCTTAATTCAATGTAGATGTAAATTCGATTGAGACATCGACGATAATAAATGCGCTGTAAAACTGAAATGGCTGATTCATCAAATTTTGAGGCAACATATTAAATAAACCAACACAATATAGCATAGATAGATTAAAATCCTTTGGGGAGTTTGTTTTTTATATGAATATTCTCATTTTAATAAATACTTTTTGAAAATATCAATTTTAAATTTTATCACTTGAAATATCTTTTGAAAGAAAACTAAAAATGATAACATTCTTTTAGTCAAAATTTCTTATCGTTGTTTTTCGTACGCAATCGTAATTTTATATCTAAATTCAATCTTGATGGAGATTTAATCTAAGTATTTAAGTTCATGCAACTCTAAATTTTTTTAGCTACGAATTCCGCTGAATTTATTGTTCAACTTTTTGAGTATTATCAAGGAACATTTTTTGATAACCAGATTCCAATTCATAACATTCTTCATCATGGAATTTTCTGTGTATGATAAATTGCATCTTATAACATGGATACTATAATAAAAGCTTGTTAACATTGAAAATTTATGTTTTCTTTATTTAACTTACATTCTTTTCATGAGTTCAGCCTATGTGATGAATGACTTTTACGAAGGTCTACGAAACTCTTGAAACTAATAAATTTGACAATACGTTTGCGGCATAATTGTTTGGATAATAGGTCGATTTGATGTTTTTAGAATCTCATGTATCATATCCTTCTTTAACTGTGTATGTCATTCACAAAAGTTTTTAACAATGGATTCAACATGATATTTTTAATAAACAATTCAATTCTGTTGTGTATAAATGATTGCTAATGAATATTAAAAACTCTAACAATCTTCATAATATAAATGTCGTGTTATTTTTTTATGCTGAGCCTAATTCCTTTGTTTTGATCGATAAAATCACCGAAACAACTATGACAGTTTTTTCTACTATAATTTTTATTTACTGAATTTTTTTAACCTATAAATAAAACCTAATACTGTTGTTTAAGATTAATTTCCAATATGTACGTAATCATTCCATTATTCTAACAGTCGTTTGAAATTTTCAATCCAGCGACAACCTGTAGAATTCGATCAAACTTAAATTTTTTACTCACAAAATACATGGAATTGTCTAAGTATATGTAGTTCTCAAGTATATACAAACTGAACTTAAGGAATATTCTCAATTATAAATATCGCATATACCCATGTGAAATTCAAAATATTATTTCTGAATCAGTCCATCCTAAGCATATTTCACCCTATTTATAAAAATGTTGATGTAAAACATTGAATAAATTAAGGTTTAAAATTTCTATCTGCATTCAGATGTTTACTTTATTTATAGTTTGAATATTAAAAAACATCCTCATTACATGGATTAATTTTATGGAGTTTGTGAACTAAGATAAAATTGAATAAATCTAAAATTATGGATTATTTGTCAATAAAACGTTATAAGAATCTAATTAAATTATTTTTATTGTTCATTTTAAGGCTCATAAATTTGAGATATTCTTGTCTTAGTTTGAGTTAGAAAAAATTCCTGCCATCATCTATGTTTTTTACTAAAATTCGGCTCCTTTTATGCGAGGATTTCGTTCCTGCCATCATCTATGTATTTTACTAAAATTCGGCTCCTCTTATGCGAGGATTTCGGGTCCACCCATCAGATTGGCATTTGTAATATATTAGACACTAATTAATTTAAATAAATTCTGGTCAACTAATTCTCTGGTTTTGTTTCAGCTTTCTTGTATTGTTTGCTATTTTAGATGATTTATTTGAAACTTCTAAGGTTGCTAAATACGATTTTACTGATTGAATATACATTTTATGATTCAAAGATACCGGTTTATTTTGCCCTCGAATTTTTAAATTGATCTTATATACATATAGAATTCAAAATTGCGAAATTTTTTTAATTTCCTGAATGAGGAGATATCCTACTTAACATATTCTCTATGACTAATGAAAATATTAGATTATATTGTGAAATATTAGACATTTTAAATGTTAATTTTAATAATTAAAGATGCAGGAAAATTTGATTAGTATGAACACTTGCAACGTTAAAACATTTCTGTGAATATGACAAACATTAAATAAAATATAAATTTTATAGTCGCTCAACGGGGGGTCAGATAATATTTATTGCGCAATGTTTTTTTGTAGGACAGTATTAAAACAGGATCTATTCCCATGGCTTATGATTAATGTTTGGTTTGTATGATTTGCATTTAATTTCTATTTTTGTGAACAAATGTCTGAATGATATACCATATAAAATCAACACCAAATATGCGAAATAATTGTATAAACGTGTCTTTTTTTTACAACTAGATTTTCCTTTTTATCAAGAGAATTATCAAAAATTAACATATAAATCTTTATTTATTAGGTAGAATTATCAAATCACTTATTTGACAAACGTATTTTTATCAAGAATATTCGTTTAATTGATTATGCTATATTTTGTAAAAATAATATATATTCAATTTTTATGCTTTTATGTCGAGCAAAATAGCATGTTAATTCATCTTAAAAGACATAAAACATTTACATCTTTTTAGGCAGAACAATATACATTTTTAAATGAAAATCACAGAGAAATTGATTGTTGATAAATGTGACAATTACCCATCTAAAACCTTCTTTATCAAGCATGTAAAAAGTACAATTGATTTAAACCTGATCTCAGTCTCATCTCATCGCTTTTTATATTAATCAGAGGTCACGATATTTATTTGTACTTTATGTCAACATTAATTGATTTCACAAAACGCATATTTTATGATTATAACATTTTTCTTATATTTAGGATGAAATAAAGTTGGTAATTCGATATAATTATTAGAAATGAGAATGAAAATGAAGATGATGAATTATATCATTTCAACTAAAATTTATTTTGAAAAAAAATTTATGACTTATTTAAAGCCTCCAGATAATCAAACTAACCAGTAGAGATTAATTTTCTAATTGACTAAAAATGAATCTAGAATAACTTGTCTTAAAATAAAGCCGCAGTTATGTTTATTAAAGGAATCATTTCGCTCATCATTTAGCTTGGTATTAAGATAATAATTCCAACCACAAGCAGTTTGACAGTTGTTGGAAATATGTTTTTCTTTTATATTATGTGTTAAAGTTTACTATGTGGCCAAAATATCATTAAAAATAGGTGATTCTTTATCATCTCATAATTTTCAGCATTATTAAACGGAAAGAATCATTTGTTTATGTATTATTAAACAAAATGTATATTCAAGAGGAAACAGTTAATGATCGATTATGTGAATTTAGTATAATTTTTACTGTATTTTAAAGTGAAACACTTCTGAAAACAAATTGCCTTTTCATTCGAAATATTTTTTAAAAGAATTCTATGTGTTTATTCGACATAATAGTCTTGAAATATATTAGGATGTTAAATGTAAATTAACCAATTTTTATGAAAAACATTGTATCCAAAGGTTCACACTTGTTATGGGATGATGAAAACACAGAACATGTTTGATTCGTAAAACGGCGTGTAGTATATAAGGTTGATTATATTTATTTTTAATTTGCTTATTACAGACATAATATATGGCCTAATTATATATTGGTAGATTTGGTTAACAGTGTTACTAGAGTAACGCGCATGGAATTAAGAATTTGCGTGAGATGATATGGCTTTTATATGGTGAAAAAGATAAAATTTCATTCGATATAATACTGTATTATATAACTTAAAGTTGGGATCTTCATTTTTATTGAAAGTTATTACCTTTGATACCTTATCACTAATTTCACTGTCGTTTGTCGAATATTCTTTAAAAAATGGAGACTCGAAAATGTCGATAGTTTCTCTCCTTTGAACCGTACCTCGCGGTCAGTGTAATTACAGATTATAAACATTTATATCAAGGGTAAAATTACTCAATAATAGGGATATAAAATATTCGGATTTCCAGATATCAATGCCCACATTGGGAGTATAAATACTTGATTTGCCTTGACAGACATTTATGGATAGTACACAGATGGATGTTTATTGTATTACACGAGTTTAAAAATCTCAAAAAATAGAAAGAAGCGTTTGTGTATCAATAACTTCAGTCTACTCTTTGTAATACAGGTTAATCTGAATTAAGAATTTTTAATTTATAATTGACGTGTCTCACTTAAACTTGGACATAAGAGATACCACTTAATTTAAATGAAAAGATTTTTTATTCTTGGAATACTATGTTTAAATGATTACAAATATATAAATCCTGAAACGACTGGAGAATCGTGTGTTTTACAGATATCGAAGCNTGTTTAAGATTAATTTCCAATATGTACGTAATCATTCCATTATTCTAACAGTCGTTTGAAATTTTCAATCCAGCGACAACCTGTAGAATTCGATCAAACTTAAATTTTTTACTCACAAAATATATGGAATTGTCTAAGTATATGTAGTTCTCAAGTATATACACACTGAACTTAAGGAATATTCTCAAGTATTAATATCGCCAATACCCATCTGAAATTCAAAATATTAATTCTGAATCAGTCTATCCTAAACATATTTCACCCTATGCATAAAAATGTTGATGTAAAATATTTTTT
This sequence comes from Thelohanellus kitauei, assembly GCA_000827895.1. Taxonomy (NCBI): domain Eukaryota; kingdom Metazoa; phylum Cnidaria; class Myxozoa; order Bivalvulida; family Myxobolidae; genus Thelohanellus; species Thelohanellus kitauei. The sequence goes on from JWZT01000170.1 coordinate 181,312, forward strand.
CAATTAAGGTTTATAAGTTCTATCTGCATTCAGATGTTTACTTTATTTATAGTTTGAATATTAAAAAACATCCTCATTACATGGATTAATTTTATGGAGTTTGTGAACTAAGATAAAATTGAATAAATTTAAAATTACGGATTATTTGTCAATAAAACGTTATAAGAATCTAATTAAATTATTTTTATTGTTCATTTTAAGGCGCATAAATCTTAGATATCATTCTTGTCTTAGTTTGAGTTAAAGAAACAATTCCTGCCATCATCTATGTATTTTACTAAAATTCGGCTCCTCTTATGCGAGGATTTCGGGTCCACCCATCAGATTGGCATTTGTAATATATTAGACACTAATTAATTTAAATAAATTGTGGTCAACTAATTCTCTGGTTTTGTTTTAGCTTTCCTGTATTGTTTGCTATTTTAGATGATTTATTTGAAACTTCTAAGGTTGCTAAATACGATTTTACTGATTGAATATACATTTTATGATTCAAAGATACCGGTTTATTTTGCCCTCTAATTTTTTAATTGATCTTATATACATATAGAATTCAAAATTGCGAAATTTTTTTTAATTTCCTGAATGAGGAGATATCCTACTTAACATATTCTCTATGACTAATGAAAATATTACATTATATTGTGAAATATTAGACATTTTAAATGTTAATTTTAATAATTAAAGATGCAGGAAAATTTGATTAGTATGAACACTTGCAACGTTAAAACATTTCTGTGAATATGACAAACATTAAATAAAATATAAATTTTATAGTCGCTCAACGGGGGGTCAGATAATATTTATTGCGCAATGTTTTTTTGTAGGACAGTATTAAAACAGGATCTATTCCCATGGCTTATGATTAATGTTTGGTTTGTATGATTTGCATTTAATTTCTATTTTTGTGAACAAATGTCTGAATGATATACCATATAAAATCAACACCAAATATGCGAAATAATTGTATAAACGTGTCTTTTTTTTTACAACTAGGTTTTCCTTTTTATCAAGAGAATTATCAAAAATTAACATATAAATCTTTATTTATTAGGTAGAATTATCAAATCACTTATTTGACAAACGTATTTTTATTAAGAATATTCGTTAAATTGATTATGCTATAGTTTGTAAAAATAATATATATTCAATTTTTATGCTTTTATGTCGAGCAAAATAGCATGTTAATTCATCTTAAAAGACATAAAACATTTACATCTTTTTAGGCAGAACAATATACATTTTTAAATGAAAATCACAGAGAAATTGATTGTTGATAAATGTGACAATTACCCATCTAAAACCTTCTTTATCAAGCATGTAAAAAGTACAATTGATTTAAACCTGATCTCAGTCTCATCTCATCGCTTTTTATATTAATCAGAGATCACGATTGTTATTTGTATTAAATGTCAAAAATTAATTGGTTTCACAAAACCTATATTTTATGATTTTAACATTTTTCTTATATTTAGAATGAAATAAAGTTGGTAATTCGATATAATTATTAGAAATGAGAATGAAAATGAAGATGATGAATTATATCATTTCAACTAAAATTTATTTTGAAAAAAAATTTATGACTTATTTAAAGCCTCCAGATAATCAAACTAACCAGTAGAGATTAATTTTCTAATTGACTAAAAATGAATCTAGAATAACTTGTCTTAAAATAAAGCCGCAGTTATGTTTATTAAAGGAATCATTTCGCTCATCATTTAGCTTGGTATTAAGATAATAATTCCAACCACAAGCAGTTTGACAGTTGTTGGAAATATGTTTTTCTTTTATATTATGTGTTAAAGTTTACTATGTGGCCAAAATATCATTAAAAATAGGTGATTCTTTATCATCTCATAATTTTCAGCATTATGAAACGGAAAGAATCATTTGTATATGTATTATTGAACAAAACGTATATTCAAGAGGAAACAGTTAATGATCGATTATGTGAATTTAGTATAATTTTTACTGTATTTTACAGTGAAACACTTCTTAAAACAAATTGCCTTTTCATTCGAAATATTTTTTAAAAGAATTCTATGTGTTTATTCGACATAATAGCCTTGAAATATATTAGGATGTTAAATGTAAATTCATCAATTTTTATGAAAAACATTGTATCCAAAGGTTCACACTTGTTATGGGATGATGAAAACACAGAACATGTTAGATTCGTAAAACGGCGTGTAGTATATAAGGTTGATTATATTTATTTTAAATTTGCTGATTACAGACGAATAATGGCCTAATTTTATATTGGTAGATTTGGTTAACAGTGTTACTAGAGTAACGCGCATTGAATTAAGAATTGGCGTGAGATGATATGGCTTTCATATGGTGAAAAAGATAAAATTTCATTCGATATAATACTGTATTATATAACTTAAAGTTGGGATCTTCATTTTTCTTGAAAGTTTTATTACCTTTGATACTTTATCACTGATTTCACTGTCGTTTGTCGAATATTCTTTAAAGAATGTAGACTCTCAAATGTCGATAGTTTCTCTCGGTTGAACCGTACCTCGCGGTCAGTGTAATTACAGATTATAAACATTTATATCAGGGGTGAAATTACTCAATTTATGTATATAAAATATTCGGATTTCCAGATCTCAATGTCAACATTGGGAGTATAAATACTTGATTTGCCTTGACAGACATTTATTGATAGTACATAGATGGATGTTTATAGTATTACACAAGTTAAAAAAATCTGAAAAAATAGAAAGAAGCGTTTGCGTAACAATAACTTCAGTCTACTCTTTGTACTTAAGGTTGATCTGAATTAAGAATTTTTACTTATTATTGACGTGTCTAACTTAAACTTGGACACAAATGACACCACTTAATTTAGATGAAAAGATTTTTTTTCTTGGAATACTATGTTTGAATGATTACGAATATATATATATATCCTGTAACGACTGGAGAATCGTGTGTTTTACAGATATCGAAGCATGAACCATGAAACGTAAAAAAAATGTTAGGCTGTTTTGAAAATTTGATGACTGTGGTTTAGATTTACATTTAATATTTGACAACAGGAATATTTTATAAATTTGATCATAAAAAAACTGAGTATTAAAAAATGAAGAAAACTGATATTATCCATTTCATATCACAAACAATGATTACAGAAAAATTAGTGGGAATTAATATAAAATATTCATGTAAAAATATAGACCATAGTTATAGCTTTTATAATCAGTTTATGTCGTTACCTTTTTAAATATTTAGGATATTTTATTATGGATAAACTTTCTGGACTCATGTAAAAATGGAAACAACTCTGAATTATTTTATATTTATTTATACTTAGATTAAATGCTTCAGATATTTAAACTTAAAAAATAATTCTAAAATTTAATGTTTCAAATGAATTCTATTAATATATAACTACGAAACATCAAAAATTGACAGAACCACATATAATCAGTATAAACCTCATTCATTTATTGTTGTTTGTTCTAATAAAAATTGTGAAATTTGTCTAGTTTATAATTTTTGAACAAATGGGTATCAGCACAATCATCTGAATACTCTTCAAAGTTTATCATTCAAACACATCATTTTGTCATATAAATCTGTTCACAGTTATAAAAAACGAAGATTATCGCAAAAATTGAATATTTTTCAAAACCCATTACTTAGAGGGCATTGATTGACGAATTTCTCAATCTCATATTTCTGTATTCATTTTATTAGGTTACAATATTTTATAAAAAATATTGCAATGAAATGATAGAATTTGATTAAAAGCACAATTTATAAATCATGAAATCATTTAATGCTTCATTAATAAACCTTTATTATTGACTCAAAATAAAGGTGTTTTTAGTTTTGC
>JWZT01000176.1:0-12039 GCA_000827895.1 Thelohanellus kitauei
ATTAAAAAAGTTTTGTAATTAAAGACATCATATTTGATCAATTAGATAATATTAATTGTGACTGTTATACATATGAATTTGAGAAATTCTTGTAAAAATTACCCAAGATTTTATTTTTTAATTATCAATTTTCAAGATTACAATTTTGTTTCATTCAACACCAATCATGATATATATTTAATAATGTTTATTTAATAAATTAAAAGAATTTTTATTTGTAGTTCAATAATGAAATTCAGATAATCTAATCGTTGTAAGTTTTTTTTAAGAAATACTAATTCATATAATTTATAATGTATTAATAGTTAATCTTATTTACTGATTCCATCAATCATTCCTCACTAAAATGTTTTAAAATGAGTGATACTGTTTTCATCATTGTTAAATAATTCAAATCACAAAATCTCATCAAAATATTTTGTAGATATACATTACAGATCCTTATTTTGTTGATTCGCTATAAATTTGCTGATTAAGCATTTCATTAAATTGTAAATATTTCACAATAACTAATGATGCGACAGTAACTTGAAAGTTGGTGATAAATTTTGACAAGTTCACTATATTTTAAAATAAGCCTCAAACCTTAAAGTAACTTAATTAAACAATATAAATGCTACCCATATATTTCGAATAATTTGTTTTAGAACAATAAATTATCCAATTTTATAAACTATATCTTGGCAAATTGTGTACATATCACCTTTGTCATCAATTTGATAAACTGAGGATACCACATAGTCTATAATGATGTAATGTTTGACAGAAGATAGAAACAATCCATATTATCAAATATTTATTTTCATTATATTGATATCAGAATAATATACTCGGTTTCAGTTATTAGTTTTTGATTCCTGTTTATTTTATTTTAGAATATTTTTATATATCCCCAATGTAATTCCAAATTTTGACCTGCATACAACTATCTTTTAGAATGTAACCACTAAGCTAAGATTTCTTGTTATTCAAATCTATTTGTTTTCATAAATTAGACAATATTCTCCCATTTCAGTGTCTATTATAATAACTTCAAAATAATATATGACTGTTGTGTCATGTTTTTTAACTATCGCGTTTATATGTCATATAATGGATAATGTTTAACATCTAAATTTTATCATATTTGATAATTAGACCGTAAACCAGAGTCCTGCTGCTTCAACTAGCGTTACTCATCCAGAAATCTGTATTTTTTTTGATAAATTAGACTTGGTCTCTTCTGAAGCATCATCGGGACAAGAAATATCTGATCCATCAGATCAAGGTCAAACGCAAAGGCCAATAAAATTACGAGTATTTCTTTATAATATATATTTACGACGTGAATTATCGGTGATAAACATCTTAATTTTTTTCGTTTTTTCACATTAATTGTCATTTTATGAATTATGATAATAATAAGTTTTTTATGAATTAGGATGACACATTTCTACAATGATATATTTTTGCCGGGAGTTAAAATATCGGATTATCATCTGATAGTTCATTTAATAACAATTTATTATTTTATAATACGACCTTACTTAAAAACGCACAATATCAATAAATTTGATAAAAAAAATTTCGTTCAAAATTCATCAGTTTACATCGACGTTGTTTCAGTGATCGAATTCACGAATCTTTGACATACATCATCATGTCGTTTGCGTCTCTTTAAAGCCATTTGAAACTGATAGTGTCTCTCAATAATAAATTCAGTGTGGGCTTTTCTAATTGGGTTTATTTTATGAAATAATCATCCCAACATTTGATAAAACAACGCGCCTGTGTAATTTAGGATTTCTTTCATGGTAACTTAAAAAGACCTCGTTTAGAGATAGATTTTTATTAAACTATTAAAAAAAGACAAAATTTCTATGCCGAAATGATTATTTTGGCCATTCTTTTTCATCTCAATCTATGAAATTATACATTATGAACATAATTACTGAATATCCGTAAATCTGTTTCTCTAATTTTCAATATCTTTAGAATACATATATGCGTATTTTTATTAGAATTCAGTTATAGGCAGACATCATATTTGTATATTTAAAATGTTTTGTGTACGGCAAAATAAATTTTATTTTATAGAATTCTCGCTTATTTACGAATATTTTTATTATTTTGGAATCAAATCATGAATGTAACACTAAACAATAATGTAGATATGATCTTCACACGTTTACAAAACTGTATAATCATTTTTGTAACTCCCAATATCTATTTATTTTTAATATACTAAATTAACATATTTGAAAAACATTTGAAATCCTGTGTCATCAAAATTAAACTTTATGCAATAGATCCATATCCTAAACAATAAATGTTTAAAATATATCACAATCCTTTATTTGTTTACCAACAACAGATTCGACTTGGGAAACCGAAAAAACAAGAAAATGTAGAAATACATCCTGGTATACATTTGATAAAATTTACAGGAACTTCTTGGACTGTATCATCTTCACAAGAAAGGGAATTAGAAGATCCAGAGGCTGGTAGAGTAAGTGAATTCTTAGAATCAAAACCAGTAAAATCCATTATTATATCATAACTTATGCAAAATTATATTGATTATTTATTTAAATTAAGACAAGATAGAAATACTATTCACATACTAACATTTAATAAATATTTGATCTATAAATTTGGTATCATAGTTAGTATAGGTCCCTATAATATTGGTAACTCAAAATTACAGTTAATTCATCAAAATATGAATTAAAATAACGGCTGAGCATTTTATAAATAGTGATTAATTCAAATCATATTATAGGAAATTTTATAAATTCGATGCGCTCTTATAATAAACATGACAGTATTATTTATTTATTATTTAACATTGTTAATTTATTCATGTGACAGTATTGTTATTTTGAGATTTAGATGTTAATTTAATGCTATATCTCAATTAATTATAGGTTTGCCTGAGTATCGTTATATTTTATAATCGATGATTTACTAATTCTTATGTTTGAATCTTTCGATGCGTCAAATTTTCAAATATTTAAAACATGTCAAAACATTGTTTTATTTTTCAGAATCATTAAGTAATCGATTTTATTAATAGGCAGTGATCGTATTCAAAATTTTCATTGTTGTGTTATACCGCATTTACTATACATATGAATTTTCGAAAACAGTCTTCTTAGATATGGTGCTATTGATTTTATAAAAACTATAACATGACAACAATTAACAAATTATATTTTAATATTTATTCTTAAGGGGAATTCCCGTGTGATTGATCAAAAATTCACATCGTTATTCAGAGATATTTTAATACAGTTTAACATAAAAAAACAATCTAAATAGACGATAAATAGTGTCTGTTTGTCTCTCATGTTATTAAAATGAGGTGGTCTCAATTTTTAAGATTTAAAGAGTTACATATATGTGTAGATTATCACAAAATATATTTCGTGAACATTTAAGTTTTTTCAGTGAAAAAATAATCAATCCTCAGAACATTCTCGTTCCATCATCATATAAATAAATCCATAGGCTTTCAGTGGTCTCCAATCAAAAATTATGATGTCATCACAGATGAAAAAGGTTCACTGTTTGATATCTCACGTTAACTTCAATCTCAATGAAAAACTATAACCATCAAATTTTTAACATCAATTTATTCAGGATAGCACATTAAGAACTCTTAAAAAATAATAAATGCATATTTATTATGAGATTGATTCATTTTTTATTAAATAATTTGATTTAAATCAGATCACTCACATATAATTATAGATAAAATATCAAATTATCTAATTATAAGTATAACTTTATTAATATCTCAATTTTATTTTTTTGATATGATAAATTTCAAAAATTAAANATATATTTGTTAATATGATTTAATATTGATTAGATAAAACTTTTAAAATTATATTTGTTAAACCCTCACTATATGAATACTAAATGCGAAATATCATTCCACAATTGATCTTTAATTTTACTCAAATAATATGCGATTTCATAATCATAACGAAATTTGTATAGTTAGTATCGGAACATAATTGTTTATATTTGTTAATTATTTCCCATTTTAATAAAAATTGAACCACTGACTCTTATATTTAGTTCTAATATTCAATTCCATATTCAGATATTTAGCTTATAAATTATGTTATATGTATCATAATAGTATAAAATCTATCCCAGTTATGTTAGGGGTCGAGCATAAATATAGTGGGATATGATACCTATGTTCTGTAACAAACCACCGTTAATATCCGATTTTTAGTTTTCATCGATTGTATTATGCGATTGGATGTGAGTTTATAGAGACAATTATCTGTTTAGTATAAAAATTCATTTATGAATTGTAACACAATTTTTGAATTTGATCCCATTGAATATTACCTGATTTTTGTTGTCGTGTCAAATAATTAGAATTGATAATCACGATGTTCGAAATTAAATCTCTCTATCGCAATTATATTTACTGCTGATTTACAAAAAAGGATACTCCGATAATTTTGAGAAGTATTATGAACATGGGAATGTCTTTGCTCAACTTATCAATAATGTCTACCATTTATTTCATAGATCATAAATATGACAAGCAACTCTTAGTATTTAAAAATATAATTCTATATCGTAAAATTATATATAAAATAATATTGCATATTAATGCTTGTTAAATTTAATCTTAAAATTTTAATGAAATCGTACTGTAAATAATTTCTTGTATATTTAATCCAATCACAAATCATCCATAAAATAAAATACAGAATTTTTTAATAACGCGATTAAAAATATAATTTTACAAAGAGTTAGTAATACAATATAAATAATCATTTTAACATGAATTTTCAAATTTTTAGTTTAATGATATAAATATATAACCTAATCCTTGATTGGAACATATCAATCCTGTATTCAAATTATTAAAGCATTTTACTTTTGAAGATATTCATATAGCATGAATTTGAATATTTTCATAACCACAGATTCGACTAGTTAAAACAGAGCCTGGACAACCAACAATCGGAATAGCTGAGGGTAGGATTTGTATTCAAATTGCAGAACATTTCCCTGACCAATCATCACATGGAGAATCTGAAATCATACAGACTGTTCCAGAAATCAAGACTGAACCTGAGGAACCACCACAGGTAATAAGAATTTTTATTATGGCTAAAGATATCATATTTAATTATCAGTTAATAAAATATAATTCTTCAACATTGGAATAATTATATAATTATCATAATCACTGAACCAATGTTAACTTTTATCAATACACTTACATATGCCACCTTACATCTTCAAATATATTTTGAGAATAATTTGTTTTAATTTTATGAAAATTGTTGATGATTTTATCGATTATATCCTGGATCTTGCATTTTATTTATTTATCGTGGAATTCAGTATTGGCAAAATTATGGCTATATAAAACTATCAACTGGTAAAATAACTAGATCATTTTATGCATTGATAAAATGTTGAGCTTTCAATCTCAATAATTTTGAAACATATTGTTTTAAGGATCATTATTCATTAATTTTTTTTTTGCTGATTATAATAAATATAAAAATTGCAAGAAAAAGTGGTTGAAATGTATTCTTGATAGTTGAATTTAGTCATGCGCGATTTATTATCATCTTAATGTCATTCATAAAAAATGTACTAAAATGTCAAAACATAATGGCATTTAAACAAAATATTTTAATTCTTTGATGCAGCTATTTAGTCTCATTACAGAAATATGAGATCTTCTATTTTGTGTTGAATAGTAAGCATGATATGCACGATGTATATATTAAGACCCTAATGTGTGGATGAACACGTTTTAAATAAATCTATAAAAACGCTGAACTCAAACTATTTATAAAGATAATTTTAATAATCATTGGTTTGAAATTTTATATTTGTTATCGGTAGATTTTTTTAACATTTTACAGAAAATATTGGTATATCAAAATTTATTTAACTAATATTTTATGAATAAAAATTTGAAATATATCTAAATCATTTGTACAAATAATACAGAAATTATCGAATTACCCTTAACTTCCATTTGTAATAAAATAATTAAAATATTTGCGTAACCCGTATTTTTGGTCCCAGACTTTGTAATTCATAATCGAATTAAATTTTTCTGTAATGATATTCTGTATCATAGTCAAAATTTAGAGAAAATATTAATCAACTCGTTATATCAGAATTTTGAAACCTGAATAATTTTTTTATTGATTACATATCAATAATTTATATTAAATTAGATGATATATAAATGTTTCGATATACGAATATTGATTATGATAAAGTGAAATTTGTTGAATTTTCTGAAATTTTTTAAACTATCGCATGGATTATTTTTTACAAGTCGATCTTTGATATATATTATTATCGTACAAACCGTATCATTTTATGAAACAGCTTGCAGTTTCCAATGGTTTAATAATATTCTTGTTTTTTTCCCTTCTGTATTAAATCCCGATATCAAGCGATTAATTATTTTCTGTGTGATGTGAAATATTTCACGCTAAATTTAGGATGTATCTACCAATAATCGTGATGGCCAAATACAACGTTTTATAAAATGTTTTTAATTCGTGTTAAATGTTCTTAATAAAATAGTATCATATTTGAAATGGAAATTCTATCCGAATTTATAGCTTAATATTGATAATAAACATCTTATCAGCACTGTTAAAATAAGGATTTTTGTATTTAGGGCTCATTAATTCATTATGATAATTTATTAGAATTTTTTGAGAAGAACTATTTTTGTTGGCCCTTATAAGTCCTACTGAAATATTATTCCATCCATAAACTAACATTGAACCTCAGCCTCAATGCAGAATGCATAAAATTTCCAAATTTTTACTTTATCTGTTCACAAAATATTTTAATTTTGGCAATTTTCATTGGTGCATGCAATGATTAAAGCAATACAGTAAGAGTTATAGTTATGGAAGCTTTTGTGTAATATTAATCGATTTCAAGAAATTTTTAAAGAAAAAAACAACCAATATTTATATTTTCTCAGACGTTATAAAAAGTTTTTTTTTGTTTTGTTTAAATTAATGGTCATTTGTGGAATGAACGAACATAATTTAGTTTACACAGCCAATATATAACTTATCTTCGATGAACCGTTATTCTAGTGGGAATCTTGAATTAGCTCAGATGTAATTTATTATAAATAAAAAAAGCATTATATTATGATATTTATTTTATTCAAGCTACACGAGTGACTCATGGCACTTAGCTGATTATATTTAACTCTACATTTCTGTGTAACGTACTGTTCTATATGATCATATTTTATACATATTTTTTGGCCATAATAAAAAGGGTCTATCGTTGGAGGAAACTGGAGCCATTGACGATTATGAAACTAAGCCAAGCCCACAGCTGATAGATGTACTTACTGCCAGGGTATTATCATTGTTAAATTCTTAAAACATTTCATTTAATTATTTGTTTTTCATTTTTTTTATCATCTAACAATAATAAATATTGAAATCTAATTTGTTTTGTCGAAACATAATACGTTTTTGGTTAACATAACTCAAGCAAAATCTCTAAGTATTTTGTCTTTTTTTGAAAAAGACAAATATATTGCAATTGGCTGATTTTTGCCCCTTTATATACTATTGTTTCGATTTCTTAATTTAAATAATTTTTCATGTAAATTTAAAAAATTATCGGAACATGTCAAAAATTAATGAATAGAGTAATCCGGCAATTTCAATTCTCATAAACATTTTAAAATTATTTACCAAACCTGTTAAATTTCTTGAAAGTTTTTTTGAGTAGGATGATATAGATGACTTAATAATCGACAATAAGAATCTTTTAAAAATGCTATTTTGTAATATAATGGTTGAAGTACTTTGACTGATAAATTAATAAATAAAATATATCGAGGTTACTTGATATTAATCAAATACATAATCAAAGTGTATTTTTAATTTTGGAAGGGTCTACGTATAACAACAATATTTTATTACCAAATCAGAATTCTGGAAAGAAGATCAATTGAATTAGATAGTAAATCCAATTCTGAATTACTACATATAAAATGACAATTCAGTTGAATTTGAAAAAAAATTAAACCATCTCAATAAATAACTTTCAAAACATTGGTGTTGAGAAGACCCTTTTTTTATTTCTTTCGGTTTTGAATATTCATGATATTGGCAATACAAATTACTCGGCTCAACAGAAACTTACGCAGTTCATGAGATGTCTCCTCTTCAGTTTCAGTTGTATTTATTGTGATATCATTGTTTTTGGTTTGTTTCCGAAGATTTTTCAATCTATATCGACGTTCAGAATTTGTAACAATCTTAGTTGTTTAAAAACCATCAAAAATATGGTAGTAACATATTGATATTATGAATGAGAAAATATTATTTTGGTGCAGAATCTGACGGAAAATTACTACTATGAATATTAAATTGATAAATTTAAATATGGTGTGTATCTATCTCTATTCCGATAAACAAATAGGTAATTTATCTTTTACAACAAAGAAAAATTATAAATTTAAAATGTTTATTGATTAATAATTAGAACACTCACGAAAATGTGGCCGTTGGAGACGATTCTTATAACAAAGAAACAGGTAATTACTGGATTAATACAGATGTAACGTCATTTACAACGTCAACTAAAACAGAGAGCCAGGTAGTATCAGATAAAAGTCATAAATATCCTGAACTGAGAATAAGGGTAAGCATACTTGATTTTACTTAAAACACACGTTCGATTTTTCTTAGTGTATGAGATCAAAATCAACTTTTATATTTTGTTATTTTTATCTAACCATAAACGATTTGTCAAACGTAAACCTAAATTAAGTTAATGTTTTCGATTTTTTGATGCATGAATTTTATATCTTAAAGGTTTTACTGAAATATTCTCTATAATAATCAGTTTTAAAATAAAGAAGCAATCACTGTTCTAAATTCTCTTCCTAAAAATCATTAATTTGATGTTTTTCGAGGTTTAATTTGTGTTCAACATAATATATACCATTAAAATGAAGGAGGAAAAATTCGACTGTAATAAATTTAACCACACCTAATTTCTAGAAGGAAGGTACAAGATTAAAGAAATAACTGGTTAATATAGAGTATACAAATAATTCTAGATAATTATATTCAAGATAAATTATTTATCATGACATAATAGGAATTTGATATCATTTTGCCTTTACAAACTATTTTTGTAAACCTAAATGCATGATTATATTACAAGATTCCTGTCCATTCAATTTAAAATAAAAGATGGTAATAAACATTTGAATCTGTATATCTTCTATTGATCGCTATCTTTCGAATGATTTTTGGAGTCGTTTACAACTCGTCCATATAAATATTAATTATATGATCCATGGCATTCGTCCAATTAGGTCACTGATTAATTGTATTCTTTTACTATCCGATTCTCAGTTTATAATAGCATTAAACAATTGTATTTTAAGTTATTTCTTGTATAAATAAAAGTCTTTTAGGACTTTTTTATTTAATTTAAAATGTAAAACATTTTCCAATTAAATCATTAACGGTTGGTTGAATAATTTCGCTTATTTTAATGTTTTTATAGAGCTCACATACACTTTTTTTATGTTTTTACGGTATGGGTTCTGTTGCAAGATTTAATGAGCGATCCACATCCAAATAGATTTGCAATTAATTATATATTCCTATTTTAGAAAGTGTTCATTTTTCTCTGAATTTATATAGTTGCGCAATTTAATTTTTTTTATATTGTTTTGTAAAAACTAAAAAAATGGACCAAACAAATGCTTTTTTATTGGTTTATAAAAAATAAATGCGACTTTTAAAGGTTTTTGATAAGGTCTATAGAAAATAATCTACAATTCATTCGTTTTTATTATTCTCAGATTATTTTTTGATTTTTGTATATTTGGTTTTATGGCCTGATAATGAGTGAAATGAATACGAAAAGTAATGTTTTTAATAATATTCCAAAGTTAAAGGAAATTTTGTGTGGCTGAAAAATAGACAGAGAAAACATTATAGGGTTTAATCAACATAAATTTTAAAAAAATAAGAGGTTGTTAATTAAGGTGAAAATGATGTTTTAATCAATTTTATGTTTTCGAACTTATTTGATTCAAATGATTTCTGTTTAGGCCCAATTTTCTCATGACATGATATATTTTAGTATTTATTTCCCTCTGTCAGGCTAATCAAAATATTTGGTCGGTATGATATTAACTGATTCGTCTCAACGATGATCCTTCTTTTGATAGTGTAAATCGTAAATTTTAAAAGAATTTTATTCATTAAACCAGATTGGGTAATTTGGGTATTGTTTAACTCTATATTAATGATAAATTATCAGTTCATTTTTGAGTATTCTTAATTATTTCGTCAAACTGTTTTTTATATTCAACTTTTTTAATTCTGTATCTAAGAAAATGAATATTTTATAATATTTAAGATATTTTGTGTAATACCAGATAATAAAAAGATATTTTGTCTATTTGTGTCAATCATTTAGGCCAGAAGAAAACGAGTCGAATATAAACATTATTTTAAATAGATTGCCACTAAATCCACTAATTCTGGGTTATTATACTTTTTCTACGGCTATTTAATTTATATTCTATAAATCACTCTAAATTTATACAGTGAATTTAAAAATAACAAAAAAATAAAAACGTTTTCAAATTATATAATATATATTTTGTAGTTTAATGTACTGTGTTGACCATATAGCAGCCAAAATTAATGAAACATTTTCGAAATCTAGCATATGTTTTCATTTTATATGTCATAATTTTTTCCGAACTATATAATTAAAAAAAATAAGTTTACCCATTATTGATTCTTAACCATAGGTTCCACGTTTTATTCCAGTTGGTGACCAAACAACATACAAAATAATCACAAGTATTTATAATCCAAAATTTTAAAGAACCTAACGTAGAATCCTCAACCACAGAATATGATGTTGTACCTATCGATTTCTCTCAATCTGATAAACCTACGGAATCTCAACAAGTAATATCGATTTCATTTTTGTAACGATCTATTATATTTTTAAATCAAAATAACTTATTTTATCGCCTGATTCGATAATAAAATCTTATACCTGTCCTAGTTATTCGTTAGAGCTACAAATAATTACCAATATAAACTAAATTTTAGTATTAAAAACTATGCTTATCTTATGAAATAATTCTGTTTGATTCGTTATTTTTATAGAAGTTTTCTGTCGTATATTTTTCTGAATATTCCATTGATTGCATTATATTTAATTTAAAATCGCTTTTGATGAATAGAAGATGATCGAAATTTGATTTTTTATTTAAAAATCTATCCCCATTCTATTTAATGTTTTTAATAAATTGTTATAAATTATTTTCACGTATAGACATTTGGCAATCTACAGAATAATAAATCTTAAAATTTTCAATCGAAAATAATTCCAATTTATTTGGTATTGCATAATATTCACAATTCTTTCAACAACGTTAATTTTTCAAAAAAACATGAAAACTGGCATTTGTTAATGTATTTAAAAAGATGATTTTTTTTAGCCCAAATATAAGAAAGTGGAAATTGAAATAATTAAAAGATGATCAATTCTGAAACATCATATAACTCAAACATGAGGAATTTTGTATATCTTGAACATAAAAATATTTAATTAGTTAAATCCTTTTAAATTAATTTCAGCAGTTTTCCTGTCATTTCAAAGTCAATGAATTTCGCAAATATACAGGGTTTTCATTTACTATTGAGCATGATCCATTTACTATCGAGTACGATCCATTTACTAGCGAGCATGATCCATTTACTATCGAGCATGATCCATCTACTTTCGAGCATGATCCATTTACTTTCGAGCATGATCCATTTACTATCGAGCATCCCTAGCCTTCATCAGTGCGCATCAAAACATTTATTATTGCGCACCTGAAAACGACATACGTGATTTACGGGCTAAACGAGTCTAAGCATTATTTACTCATTTGCCAATTTAAGAAAAGTTAAAATTTATAAATAATGGGTAAGCTCATGTTTAGCCTTAGATCACGTATGTGGTTTTCAGGTGCAT
>JWZT01000178.1:70938-85479 GCA_000827895.1 Thelohanellus kitauei
GGTTATAGGGTGGGGTAGCGGTCTTATCGGTTCTTAATAAAAATAGATATTCACGTTTCTATCAGGGCTTTAATCAATTATAATTTTTGTGAACATCATACATTCAAAATAAAAATTAAATTCTTAAAATTTATTGTTAGTTTAATTTTATAAATTTTTGTTATTATGTTTCAAAAAATTGACAAGCATGTTTAATTCATATGTGGCCTAAATGTATTTCAATGTTTATAAATTTCTCTAGTGGATATTGAAATAATTGATGTATCTATTTTTTCGTTCTTGAAATACATAAATATACCATTTCTAGCAAATTAAATGAATGTGTGTTTTACATTTATGTCTTGCATAATTTGATGAATGAACTAGAATAAGATATATATTGGTGATTCCTTGGACGATTGTAAATAGCTATGCTTCTGATATTAAAAAAATAAAATATTTTTCAATTCAGTCCAATGTAGAAAAATATAGATTTTCCTGTAAATTATCCTGCTAAGGATAGCGAAGAAACAATTACTTGATAAAAATCTCAAAGAAAAAGTTTTTACTGAAGTAATATTTCTAAACTACGGACTTTCAAAGCATACATTTGACAAAAGTAATAATATTGGCATGTGTGTTAAAAGACAAAAAATTATCAAAGAATGAACAAGAAATTGATAAAACGCACAGATCTTAATTTCTTCATTAAAAAGAACAGAATAAACATCATAGTATAATCTAAAAGAATATCTCCCGCCATCATCCATGTTTACAGAGTACAATTACGAATGAAAGTTATATGGACATAACTATTTCCTATTTTTGAGTTTTGATGATATTAAACAGAGAGCGAGATATAACATATATTTTTATTTTTGTATTTAAACACGATTTGTAAACGGTGTGGTAATTTTTTTAATTACTAACCGTTTGTTCATTAGATTACATATTCTTTTTTCAGACAAAGTTGTAATCTATGGTATATGAATTAATATGAACTCGAAGATTATATTCCCAAAGCCGTCTCTTCCATTTAGATTTTCGGTACTTGTCTGTTCCTAGTAAAACCCAAAAAGGCAATAATTTTGAGATATATGGTACTCTCCTAGAGTATCACACTTTTAGAATTCATATAAACATAAAACAATCGTTTCTGGAATGATTTGTCAATGTTCGCTTCTAAACTCTTTACTTAAAAAAATGAAAATTCTTTTTACATAATTTGAAATAGTACTAGACACATAGTATATTTGTGGGATTATTCATGAATGCTAAACATTCCATTCTGTGTCTGGTTTGCAATACACGTGAAACTATAAAAATAATTGGTTTAAAATAATCAAAGATCATTCTGTGTGGTATTTATTAAGTATTTGATTTGTATTTATGCCAAACGTTTTTAGTATTAACAAAATAATTCCTCGTAGGACAAGAGGAATAAATTATAAGGCTTATATTTTTGGATAGATGTTGAGAACAATAGTTGATGTTAGAATCAGTCATCGATCGCTTATTCGACACTGTATTAGCTTAAACAACGAATTCGCATCAAAATCGTACAAAAATTCTTATAACTAGAAATCTAAGAATATATACTTTGATTTTTTAATCGCTGGTAAGAGTTACGTATAGAATACACCTTCGTTTTTACTTACAGAGTTTAGAAACTATAAAACGTTTCTTTATCTCAGTTGAATGGTTTTTTTCTATAAAACAAACACAAATATCTTTCGAATATATATATATATATATATATGGTCCAAGGATCCTGTGTAAAAATTTAAAAAGTAGGGATTATCGGTAAAAGCTCTGTCTGACATTACTTGATTAAGAGAAATGAATAATAAATATTTTGTGTCTATCCATCATCAACAGAATGATAATTAAATATGTCGTGTTTATTATTGGTTTCTTTTGTTTTAAATTCGCGCTTAAATACATGAGATATTTGACAATAATGAATACACAAACAGAAGCAAAGAGCAAACTTCTGCTAAAAAAATACAATTCTCTCAAGGTCGTGGATACAAATATAAGCCAAATTTTACAGATGAAGGCAGGGGTCAGTGGGCCGTCAATTTTGGTATTTGAAGGTAAAAACTCATTAAAACAAAGGCCGAGTTATGTATATTGATACAAAAGACGTGTTGGAGAAACAAATTCGATTATCGAATGGACCAAACCAGTTGATGTATGATTTTTATACTAAATCAAGGTGTGTTTATTTTCAAACGGTACGCTTTTCTTAAATCACAAGCTTAAGTATGATTAAAATATTATCCAATTTATTACCAAGAATTTCTTAAATACTTGTGTCGCTGTAATTTAATGAATCACTCAGCTATTCTTCCACGCACATTTTTTCTTTTTTACGTGATATAACTTTTGCCTAAAAAAGGTTTTGAGAATATTTTGGCTCAACGAGTTATATAATAATGAAATTTTTACAACTCTGAAATTTATAATAGTAAATTTTGCATGAAAGATTTTAATGTAATTTTTTTTAATTTGGTTTAGATCTTTAATTTAAAACCGTTATTAATATTCTTTACATTGATTTTTTAATAAATAAAATGCAAATTCATATTGAAAATAAAATTAAAAGATATATTTTTTTGGTCTTTAGAGAGATGTAAATGTTAAATTGTAACATTCTTTCTTTTAAATCATACTCATGGTTAGAAAAAATAGCATAAGTTGGGCTAGAGTTAATTAAAAAAGCTTTGCAATCGATAAAATCTCAATTATATTTTGCATGTTATTGATCTTTTATTAATTCCTCATTTTTCAAAAAATGACTGAGTTTCGACAGTTAAGTAGCTTATTTACTGATGTAAAGAATTAAAATGATCAAATAATTTATTACATGTTAATCAGGCAAAATATTGCAGAGAGCTAAAGTCTAATTGCAATCACGAGTTTATTATTAGGAGTTTAAGGTAAATTTTTTTGATAGTTGTATTATCTCTTCAGAAATTTGGTAAGTCCTTAACAAAAATCAAAGTCGTTTTAATCCTGTGATACAAAAAATCGTTCATTTATCCCATTTGTTGAGGTAAAAAATATCAATGCTTGATGGAGAAGTTCAGGGTGTGAGTAAGTTAACTTTAAATGTTACAGTTTTTTTTTTGAGTTTTCATATGAAATATAATATCAATGTAATAAAATTCTTTATTAAGATGGATATTTTTGTGTGACTTAAAAAATATCCACACAATAACTCCCAATATCAAAGCAAAATTTAAAATTTCATAACAAAGTCCTTGGGTTCTTTGAAATTTATTTTTAAATATTTTATACGTAGCTCATGAATTTACTTGAGTATAAAATGATATAAATTGATAAATAAACCATACAATCAACAAAAACTATTCTTAACAACTAAAATTTAGCAATGCTAATTTTGTCGAAACTACCATAAATTGATTCAAAAATTAATTTGTGATGATTAAGTTGTATTTAAAATAAAAGAAATTATTCAGAATATGCTTTTCTCCAGAATATATTGTTTAGGTTCGTTAATTTCATAAACGATTTATGTAATCAGATTATTGAAAGGTTTGAATGAATATATGGAGTCATTTCACATTGATCGGATGTTCTTGTACAAACTATATGAAAGCGAAAGTAAATGGGAAATTATTTCAAATGGAGTTTCAGTTTTTGGGTATTTAGCTCACAGTATAAATTAAAAAAATATCATATGGCTTTACAACAAAGATTGTGACAAAATATTCTGTGTAAAAATGTTTAAACATGAATATAGCACAAGTCTTGTTTTTAAGCTCAGCTTTATTTACGTCCTGGCAATGAAATTCTAAAATATAATGGTTCATCATATTTAACTCTTGGTGCAGCTATACATAGTTTTTATATCAAATTTTTCACTTAAGTTGGAACCTCATTTATTAATTTAAACAATATAATATTTAATGTTTATTTCACGCATATATTTAGGGATTGTTGCTTTTCTAAATATTTCATGAAATGTTTTGTAGTATTTTCGGATAAAGATCATTGCAGCTTCTTGAAATCCTGAAAATATCTATGATGCGTTACATGATGACAAGATGAAACCAGCTATTTTGACCTGCTTATCGCTAAAAATTATTAAATTATTCATCACCTTTTTTAAGTGCTGTATGGGTAAGTCTTTTAATCCTCGGGGTTATTTTCTTGTGGTGTAACAGTTTTTGTGTGGCTCTACTTTAATATCTCAAAAGTTTCTTTTTAATTTTCGTTTTAAAGTCAAATCTCGTTACTCTGCCGCCTGTCGGGGCCGATCAATAGTGGTATAATAACGAGGGTTTGTAAAAGCAGATTTATTTTCTAAAGTTACCTATCATTTCAAAGCTCTAAGGAATCGTAGGCTGGCGCATCTTCTTTTGGTGAATCACATACATCTCGTTGTCTAGCTGATTAGACGCCTGCATCACACCCGACTTCTAGCTTCTCTATTGCACGAACTTCCGCACGTTGCTCTATGTGCGTTGGGCTTCCTCGAACGAAACGATTTCCTCCTCTACAGTTATATCGTCATATTCGCTTTACACTGGGTCTTCACTGCGTGAAATCTCCTCCTCAATTTCCTCAAATGTGAAATACCCTCCTGCTGAGAGGCACCCATCGGCTTTGAGAAAGTCAGACAGCTCGATTTTTCCATTCTCGTTCATCTTTTCCTCGGCAGGAAGAGCTTGCAAGAACTCGATCATCTCCGCACCCCGAGCCTCAGCTTGGATCTCCTATTTAATGAACTTGGCCTTCCCCAAACAGTTCCTGATAGTCGGCTAGCCGACCTGTGTCATAGGGGGAGCTTCTTGTAGTGGCGTTCAAGGTTCTCTATGATTCATTGATCCATTGGTTGCGAATTGGCTGCCGTGTTGGGTGGGAAGAAGACCAACTGGACTGTAGTTCATCGCTTCGCCTTTAGGACGTATGTGTGATAATCAAGCATTGAGCAGAAATACAGACTTTTCACGACTCGTGCCTTTTAACAGTCACATAAAAGTGGCCTCGTCGCGAGAGTTGGGGTGGCATAGTAAATTTATTTTGTATTGAATTTGGTCGGGACCGAGCAAAAGTGGCATAGTAACGATATTTGACTCTACTTCGTAATTTTCGTTTTCATGTCACTTGTCACACTCGGAATAAACGATGAAATTCAAAAACAAATATTAGCCAAAGCATTAAATAAAAGAAAGAAACTGTCCAGTATCTTTAATATATTGTTTCTAGATATGGAATCGTATATTCAGTTCCGATGGATTCGATTTTAGACTATAAAATATTTAACAATTAATTTATAACTCAAAGAACATAAAACTAAACATATTCATTTGAAAAAGCTCAATGAAGCGTTTATTATGTGGCAAATGGGATGACAATCTAAAGCATCATACTATTTGGGATAACTTAATGATTTGGAGTGTATTTAGTCACCATTTTATTTACCCTGTCTATTTTTCCGTTTTTTTAGAAATCTTTTAACCCAAAAACTGAAAATGAGATAGGGTTTACTGTATTTTGAAAAAATAGTTTTAATATTATTTTTAATGAAATAAAAAATTAACTGATTTTATAGGAAACTCCTTATTTAGGAGAGAAAATCAATGATTAGAATTTAAAATAATTTAATTTATTATTTTCTATGAAATAAAAAGCGACGGACTTGAACGAGAACCACTGTATAATCTAGAATGTTGTTATTTCAAGTTTGAAACCCGGGAATTGAAGAGATTCAAAGACTGCTTGATGGTTAGGAATAAAATATGCAGTCTTAATTTTGGAAAAGAAACCGAATTCATTTTTCATAACACAAGAAATTTCAGTGCTATTTTTAAGCGAATGGAAATTCAACTAAGAGAAATCTAGTTATTATATTTTGAGAATTCCATTGATAAACATACCTTGAATATCTTTCAGTTTCTCAAACTAACTAATAATGCATCTTATCAATTTTTAGAAAGTTATACCTGGAATCCGGATGGATATGTAATGTTTCATCAATACAAGTCCTTGTGTAATGTGAAAGAGGAATGGCAACAAAACATTGGGATGATAACTGTTTGAAATAATTAACCCCATCGATATAAACTTAATTTTATCGCTTTATTATGAATTAATTGAAAAGAGGAACAACTTAACCTTTGATTCCAAGTTTATACCTTAAAAAGCCCAATCGTGGTAATTTGTAATTCTGACAGAGATAAAAGCTTAATAATTAGCAGTAAGACACTTACTAATAAATCATTTGAGTACCACTAAATTGCTCGTATCTCCTTTTCTGGATATTAGATACTAATAGTGGGGAAGATTTCTTTTATCAGGTTAGCTTTATCAATTATTGAAAAATAGCTTACAAGAAGGAAAGTATCTACTTAGTAGTGAATAAAACTTTACTATAAACTACAGTCATGATCTTTGAGTATATAAACCCGGTCAGTACTAGTTGCCGATAAGATAACATTTTGGATCCATTTCCCTATTATTATGGATCTCTTACCTAAAAAAGTAAAACCATATCTTTTATTAGTTGACGAATGAGTCATTCCCATAACTTTCAGTCTCTATTGTGAATAGTTTTGGATTTAACTGTTTGATATGCAGTCGACCTCCTGTTGGATGTATAAAGAACGTGGTTGATCAACTCACTGTGATACTCATTCAAACCCTTCGTAAAGTTTATCATTGTTGGGATTTGGAAACACAAAATTACCTGGTCTTCAAAATAGATAAATGACCAAAAACAGATCAAATCCGATAATTTGATTAATGTCTGTTCTGAAGCCTTGAATCGTTTCCCAGATATAGAAGTCCCTTCGGAAACCCAATATTATCGATTATCTACCGGGTTTTGCCACCAATAACTGCATTTTAAATTGAATAAAATTTTGAACATAAAAAAGAAATGTATTGACTAAAATGAAAATATTTGATGTTCAGCGTGAAAATAGTTACCTTTTTTTCGAATATGTGCCTTAACGAACAAGACGTTCCTAGAGAGTAAAGTATACCTATCTGAAAATAAAACAGCATCTATTACTTTAGACGTTTTTCGTTACTTCTTTAGATTTTCTTTTGAATTCCTTGTTACATTATCGTATAATTAGTCAACGCGACCCCCTTCTTTCGATGACAAACAGGGTATTGGTAACTATTTTTCACGTTTTACATACATGCTAAAAATTAAACTTTTTCATTTTCGTCGATACAGTTCTTTTTATGTTCAAACATTTATTTCAATAAAAATGCCGCTATTGGTCACAAAACCCTGTACAAAAAATACTCCTAAACAAATACTGAAGGTCACCATCTTAAGTAATAATGATCGGAAAAAACCGGACCATAGTTCAAATAATTTACCATGAAAGGAAAGCGAATGAGTATCTATGAAATCGGTACAGGGCTTAGACTTCATAAACGTAATACGCATACTCGGAAAAGCATGGAGCAACAAAAACTTGAGGATGAGCAAGTAATGAACCTGGACACTGCCATCAAATGTGGCCTGGAGGACGAGTTGGATCACGAATATGAGAAACTGTTGAAAAGAGTATCAGTTATTGCCTCGCCGTTGGCCGATTGCCGACTCACAAAACGTATAGGAAAATTTTTAAAAAAATGTACTCCAAAAATAAGTGTAGGCAGAGACGTTAAAACTGTGTATAGGGGGTCGAAAGCCGTCACTAGATGCATGAAAAAGAATCTGAAAGGAGTAGTCATTCTTGGTGGCGACACGTTCCCCATCGACTTGATTAGTCATATTCCTGTATGTTGTGAGGATAGGCAAGTACCCTATTGCTATGTACCATCTGGAATCGTAAATAGATGGCTAACTTAGATTATATCTCGTGCCTTAGGCATTACTGGCGTAACCACTTGCGTTATGATAAGTCTCGAAGATTCAGACGAAAAAATCATGAAAAAATACGAGAAAATTAGGGGAAAAATTGCGGCTCTTCCATTACCGATTAGTTAACGATACTTTTTAATTTCTACCAAAATCTGATGGATGTCCACTATTTTGTCTTTTGACACCAATTTTGAATACATCACCGGGTAGTGGTTTGATAATATACCAACGAATTTTCGATAGTAGTCGATTAGCATTGACATGCATACCTGCTATCGATTGGCTCATACCTCCTTGATTTCTTGGTCAATGTAACTAGGCGCGAATAGTTTTTTGATGTCGACAGCTACCACCATGAGGGAATTCTTCCATGTTGCAGCAAAGTGATTAGATAGCTCCATAATTTCTTATAATTACAAAAAATACCGTCCTCGTTTGTGTTTGATGTGCCTGTGAAGCAGTTAGTGAATGAAATTAGTCTTTCGAAAAAGGGAGCCAGTTCTTCAAGACAAACTTGCTGAAAAGTAAGTAAACCATTACATTTATCATATTCTTGTACCGCTTATTCAACTCCTTCACCAGATCACTGCAAAGTTTTGATGAATCCTGATATATGACAGGGATATTGATTCGCTCAGCGACTAGTGGTATATGGGTCTGGGCAGACAGGATACTCAAGACCATGTTGTAGTTAACTATCTCATAGACAAGTTGCTCTTTTCGGATATCGAAAATAGATGCCTGGATCAGGATGAAGTTCTCCCATTCTTGAATGAATTGCGTGAAAGTCATTAGCAACTAAATCAACATTTCAACCACTTTATTTGGTTCGAAATCCGGCAATACAGCATAAATAGCGGCCAAAACACCACTGACTCTTTTGGTGACCTATATTACACGCCCCCAACCAGATGACATTCGTCGAATGATACAGTATAGATTGGTGTATATTCCGAAATTTTTTGGATGTGTGAGAGAACTGTCGAATGGAATTTTAACCAAAACGATTGGAAAAACTCATAAAATTGCCTCGATATCAATAAAATAAACCTTTCCAACCTATTAAAGCTTTTGAATTTGAATAATGTCTGACATCTCTTGACGATACTGAGACTGATGAGCAGACCAATCAAATCGTGACATTCAAACAGCATTTGGTCAAACATAACCTCATGAGAAGACACGTGGTTACTTTTGTGATGTCGAGGGTCAATGAAAATGTCCGATATACCTCGGTTGTCGCCACTTCAGCATCCATCCCGAAGACCTCCATTAAGAAATCATATTCGTTAACGGCGTTGACAAATATCGTACAGCATACACTTTGAACCACATGCTCGATGGTGTTAACATATGCCGGGTTTGTACTGACTTTCAGGGTCTCTTGAGAAAAGTTGCTCAAGACCACGCACCTATTTCCCAGCGTAAATGATTGCTCGATCTTAGCATTAGCTCATGAAATCCCGCCTTTACATCTTCTTATGTCAGTGATAGGATGTGTGACGTTTGAGGCAGAATCGTACATCTTTAACAAGTTCAAAAGATATTCTTTGAGCACATTGTTGAGCACTTTCCGCGCCATCGTCTGATAATCATTGATACATGTTGTAAATAAACTCGGGTCATGCTTTTTTATGAATAATAATTGTGGTCTTTTAAAATGGCACCCTACCGAATTGCGATGAGTGTTTTGATGACACGCGAGAAATTTTCTGGTTCCGTGAGGATGGTGTTGACCTGAGAGACAAAGAACTCTTGGATCCGATATATGCACATATAAACCAATTGAATACCTTGTATTTGAGGTTATCGATGATTTCGCCACATTCCTTTGTAGAAACATGACCTTTATAATGGAAAAATTGAATCATTTAAACTTAGAGAAGCAGGGTTAAAAAAATACATTTAATCTCTATGATTGGATCTGTAGGCTCATTTATAGCCAAACTGGTTTTATGGATTTCACATCTGCAGAGAAAGAAATTGGTACATTTTCAAAATATGAAACAAATGGCAGCTGACTCTGAAATTGACTTTTCATCATTCATTGCAAGTGTCAAATTACTTCAAAATCAGTTTGATAATCGGTTTAAACAGCTTAATATCATTGATACCATGGTCACCTTTTTTATAATCCTTATACTTGTAAATTAAATTTGACCGAAATAGCCATACAAGTTGCCGAGCTTACTAAAGTATGGTCAGAAGAAATAGAGTTGGTCAAAATTTATGTTCAAAAATGACACAATTCTAAAATTCAATGTATCCGATAAAAACATTTGGAATATTGTTAATTTAAATTAATTTTCATTTTTGAAAATGCATAATACAAAATCTATTCGTTTTTTCGTTCCAAAATATTTTTGTAAATAATTGTTAACAAACATGAATACCATAAAATTAAAATTAATGTCTCGACTGATTGGCGAACATCTTGAAATTTTTTAAGAGCATGGAATTTCATCATTCGGGCCTAATTATGAAGGAGTCATTGATGAAATGCAGTGCCAAATATCAAATCAAAATGTAGCATAATTTAGTAATTTTCATAAATATAAAGGTCGATTTACTGTTAACATTTTATAGTTTGATTTCAATTTCTTTGTACATTATCTGTATTATTTAAAAACATCCAAATAGAAATTTACACTGAAAAAAATGGTGACAGACAATTTTTTCACTCATAAAACGTGTTCTTAAGTGAAAAACGTTGAGTACCCCGCCCTTTACTATTGTGAGAATTCAAGCCAGTAAATGTTTCAAACGTCGATATCTTCTAATGTAAATTGAGATAGTTTTGATAATTGCTTATAAATACTACAAAATTCCACACACTGTCTCAAATTATCTGATATTCCCTAACCATCCCTCTTGTTCCTTGATTTTATGTTTTTTAACGAGTTAACTAATTTATGGATTTTGATAATATTTTTAACCTGGATTGAGAAATATGCGGATTCATTTTAACTTACCAATTCATCACTGTTTTGTAAGTGACTTACTCCTTGCGTTGGATTCTTTATTATCTTGATAACAATATACCACAGGCAAACATCGCTATTTTTCCATGTATCTGTCATCTCAAATCCTTCTCTGGTATGGGATGGTTATATGGCGTTCTCATTCTCCTCCCTACGAAAGATCGGATTTTAACAAATGTCGTTTGGGATACTCCAGTTAATTTCAATAAAAATTATAGCGTATTTGTAGATTTGAAACTCTAGAGCAGTGGTTTTCTACCTTGTCGCTATCTACAAGTTCGCTGCTGAAAATTTCTAAAACCTAAATTTTAATTTTATGTAACTTTAAAAAGTTACAATATTTCAAGATAATCAGTGATTATCAACGCATACTGAGGCAAAAAAAGCGATCTTTAATATTTAAAGCCTTTTTAGATATTTCAATGGATATAACTTCTAATAATTCCCAGCGTTTAACGTTATTGAAGTGATGATATTATTAAGTATGTATATTTGATTTACTTATCATCGAAGTAAGTTTGTATGATGCTATTTAGTGCATAATTGTGATGCTTATTTTAAACTGTTACCATCAATAGAAAATAGTATTTTATAAAAATGCGCTTGTCTCAGATTAAATTATGAAATGAAGAGTTTCGTTTTACAAAGGTAAATGTCCTTGTTTAAATCTGGAACATGTTTTAAATTTAAAAACCAATATATTCAGTTTAGCTATATCTCTTTGTAAGATAAATCCTCGTAGTCAGAGTTTTTCTTTATCCTCAGCATAATCTTATTAAACGAGGCGCTGTTTCAAAAAAATTATCTAGAGAGAACAACTTCCTCGAATGGAAGACAAAATGCGCATTTATCAGTCAACATTAGAGTTTTTTAATCCTATTTCTCTCAAAACCAGTCTCAGCCTTCAAATCCGAAATCTTCATCAATACAGAGCAAAAATGTCGCTACTTAAAATGCTAAAAATTTTGTGTAATATCTAAGCTTTTTTTGGTTCTAGTTTATAAAATTTATGAAGAAAAAGACCATTTATATGCATTATTTTATCACAATAGAGACAGGTTAAACGGTTTTATGTGTACCGAAGATTTCAAAAAATTGCTGTTTTCCAAAACAAAAAATGATTTAAAACAACTAAATAACGAGATGTAAAAAATTTTTAGGTGTCATATTTCAATCTCAGCAACCTAACTTACACGTAACTTTTGTTTTAGATCTTAAATTTACATCATCGTTTCATTTTTAAATAATTACAAGAATTTCTTCAATTTCGTGATATTGTATTTCTAATTAATAGATCAAAGCTTTCGGAAGTCGTCGTCAAATGATCAATTTGAATGATTACTACGAAAATGAGTAAATTTGGATCTGATACACATATATGATTTCAAAACCTTATTATTTCGCTTAGATACTTGAGAATTCGTTTTCTTAATTTCAGAAAAAATATTGAGATTTGTTCAAATTTTTACAAGTAATCATTTACTGATGAGAATTTTTCAAAAACCCCTCCTTATTTATAGGAATTTGTCAAATATTTATGACTTATCCGATAATTAATTATTTCTCGAAACATGAAACTCATCATTTTTTTCGTCTATTTTTAAATTAACGCTTCTCAATTTAAATTTGGTAAAGGAATTAAACGAAGAGGAAGAATATAAATTTGAAGAACCTTCACCTGATCTTATTCCTATATATTCGTCAGTATGGTAAAATTAATACTAGACGGAAATCGAGGATAAGAATACAAAGTTACACACTTTTTTTAATATTTTTCAAAGGGAACTTTTGTTTTTTGTTTCAAGATCCACGAGTTCGACTACCAATAGTTTACATCCGTTACTATTCGTTTCAAACGACGGCGGTTATACTGTGAAGGCCCATGAAATCAAACTAAATGGACGGCCGATATATGTCACTGATATTATTACCGTTAAAAATTATATGTTTTGCATCGATAACATAAATTCTACCTATTTTTACATCGACAGGTATCTTGATAAGTTTTATTTTCAAACACATGAAAGAAGTGCTGTTTTACTTCCGCACCAATATCAACCAAAATATTTGTTGAAATTAATTCCAGAAACTGATAGAAATGTAAGTGTTGAATTTTAAATCATAATTTTGATCATTAAAAGCCAAAAGTAATTTGAGGTATTTTTTAATATTCCAAAAATCAAATTAAAATAAATATGTTTCGATCAATCTTTTTCATCAGAGATCCGTTCATTGTTGTCATGAACAAACCAATTTGATAGATCGGATAAGATCGGCGTTTATGTCGAAATTAATCTTTGATTTACAATTTCTATCTCCACAAATTTTAGGAAATAGTGTTAAACTAATCGAATCGATTAAATTTTTTTCAGAATCCAATAGATTTGCTGATATTAAAAAAATTGATTAATTAGCCCTTGTATAAACATCGATCCCATATTTTTAAGACATTATAAATACGACAGATCTAAGTTTTCAGTTTTAATATTCGCATATTTAAGGAAATTTTTGAAACAAGAGCTTATTT
The DNA here is from genome assembly GCA_000827895.1 of Thelohanellus kitauei. Classification (NCBI taxonomy): domain Eukaryota; kingdom Metazoa; phylum Cnidaria; class Myxozoa; order Bivalvulida; family Myxobolidae; genus Thelohanellus; species Thelohanellus kitauei. The sequence goes on from JWZT01000178.1 coordinate 84,281, forward strand.
AAACTCCCCATTTTGCAAAAATATTTTATATTGACAGTTATAGCCCCTGTATTTCATTTCCCATCGTTATTGACAGATATTTTTTAGTATGTAACACGATGTAATAAACTTTATGCATTCGAGGTGTTATATTTGGGTCAGAATTTTAAAATATCTTGTCTCAGAAATACTTAGGAATCACAAATTCACACAAAATAAAATTTACATCATTTTAGATTTTACAACATAAAGAAAAAAACATATGCATTTGAAGAGTGAAAAAGTCGCAAAAATTCGAAGAATTAAAAAGACAAGGCTACCAACAAATACTATTTTATCGGTGACGGAATTTTCACTGGGGATACCTACAACCATAATTTAAAACAACCCATACAAACCCGAAGTCAAGTGACTATATAAACTTAGAAACCCCTTAAAATTTGATAATAGGCGGTCCACTATTTTATGATAACGAAACAAATTTCGATCTAAACTGCTTTTGATTGTCCATTTAGCCAGAAAATAAAACATTTATTTACCATTTTACTCATTATTTGATCTTTAATCTCTTTGATTCTTCCTTTAATCAATTTAAAAAATTGTTGAAATACTAGAAAATTGTTGGATCAGGCTCTATATCAATTATAATCTTTTTTTTGTGAATTTACTATTGTGAAAGAATCCACCAAAAATAGATGATAAAATCATCACATGAATACACCAATCTTTTATACGTTAAAAGTTCATTAAATTTAACTTTTATTCTCAAAAATATTTTATTAACGACTCAAAACGAAATGAAACAGGCTCTAAATTTGGAAGTTTATCTTGATTTCTACCATTATTTGGAACCCCACGTTCTTTCATAAAAAGAATTTTTAGGACATAGTTAAATTATAGGAAAATTATGTTAAACTTAGATGTAACTTTCTCGACGACGGATTTTCAGAAAAAGATAATTTGTCATTTTTACCTTTGTGAGCTAAAATACTGTCAATATCGTGTTTTTATTTGATGACAACCCAAAACTTTATAAAATTATCAGCGATCAAATTTTTGACCATTTTGAATATCTGGGAATTAAGAACTAAGATCTATGTATAGCCACGGAAAAATCTAAATTCTTCAGAAATATTTTAAATCTGATTTAATTATAAAACAAATTAAATTATTTATATTACAAGCTGCCTTATTCTTCTATAAACAAGCCAAATGAGAGT
>JWZT01000178.1:86042-109971 GCA_000827895.1 Thelohanellus kitauei
TTTGAAGAATCCTGTCTATTGTACTCTTCCCCACCGAAATATCCATCTCTTCCTGGACATTTGTGACAATTTTTCTAAGAGGAATGCCTGCATTATCATCTACCCAGGACTTTATCATTTCCTTTTGGTCTTCGTTAAGTTTTTCGGGTTTAATGTAACCCCTTTTGTTGGAATCTATTCTTCCACTTTGGTTAAAAAATTTTATTACGGAGTTAATCGTACTCCTAGCAACTCAAGAATAAGTGAAATTTCACTTGCTTTTTGACCTTTTTGATCGGCTTCAACGATACGTTTCCTGTCATGATCTGAAAGTTTATTATTTTGCATCCAAATTTTCTGGCGAAAATGAATTAGAAACCAGGCGGCAATCGCATAGCGGCGCTCTTAAATATTTTTTTGCGAAAATGAGTGGGAAACCCTGTAACCGACCTATTCAATCAAGTAGCTAAATAGAAATTACACCTTCTGACTGTGATATCAATTACCGAAATATGCTAAAATACAACAGATGTTACTTAGGAGAGAAAAATGATAAATCGATGTATAATTTATTATTTTTTTAGTGTTAAATATTGATAAAATATGAGTTAAAAAATTGTGACCGACATGATCGCGAAACCCTATATAAAATAAGAACTTTTGAATATCCACATCAGAAAGTCGGACAGCTTGAACGAAAAATGGTGTATATACGCCTCACCGTCTAAATTTTCAAAAAAAATTGTATTTTATAGATATATATATAAACCACCGAGTTCAAATCTATAGATAAATCCTAAGGCTTATAGTCAGGAAAATACGGTAATAGTCCTTTGGCTTATAGAATCTTGGATGAACGATTATCGAAAATCGTTTAACTATTTTTCTTTATTTAAATGAAATTCCAGGTTTGATTGCAAATTGGTTTTCTTTTTTCTTTATGTATTTGTGTTAATAACTGTTAAAATTGTTAGTTTCTCTCGTTTTTGAATTTTAGAGCCATATGTATCGTGCGTCAATAAGCCGAAACTTTGGTCAGAATTTCGAAAATACCTACGAAAAACTACAGCAGGCTCTGTGGGTATCTAGTAACCCTTGGATACTTTTGCTGTGGAGTAGCTAAATTCTTAAATCTAGAATCTCATTTGTTTCAGATTCTAGACGTTTCCAACAACTATAACATCATCCAGAAATATGAAGATGTTTCAGGATTCTTTATTTCTGAAAACTCACTATTGGTACAACGTTCCACAGTAATATATTTTATTTATTTAGACAGAGAGTTCCAAAATTAACATGATTATTTGGGATTGGGGTAATAACCGTACTCTCGAAGTCGTTTTTCCGGCTCTGTTTGAAACGAAAGTTTTTGCTGATTGAATTTCAGATAATTCATCAATACATGGCATTACATGGAAGCTATTACATAGAAGCGAGTAATATTAAACGAACGAAATGTCTTTTCACATCCTATGATGGAAGCAGATTTTTCATCCGCCTCACATGTGATTTATTTGTCACCTCGTCTGATTCGGACTGCTCCGTGATCATTCATCCACATCTAAAGGGTGTAATTTATGCAAATCTTAAAGCAAATCGTGCTAATCCTGTCACGTTCATTTCCATTAATGATGGGAAACATTTTTACCTCATGAAGCTTGAAAACACAAATTACATGTGTGTCGAGAGATTATGCAACATAAGGCTGAATATTTCATGCGACATAAAACTTTAAACGTTTTTCCGAAAGAATGGATTGCTATATTTGATGGGTATTTTAATAGCGAGGGCTCGTATTTCCATCGGCATTTAGTTTCTTTTAATGGAGGAAAAACTTGGAAGCTTACACCTTTTTCTGATACCAATGTTGTTGTGTTAAATCATGGTGGCATATTGTTCGGAGTCAACAAAATTACTGATGAAATCCTATATACATTCGACGAAGGAAGAGTCTATTTTCACAAGGGTATTTATACGAAAAAAGAAAATATTTTAGCCGTTATACGAAATGGCTACTTCCAGGAAGAATTTATATCCGTTATAAGCTTAACCGGGACCGGGAATTCATGGGTGTTCACCCATGTTAATTTTTCTAACGTACTGAGTATATATTTATTTCAACCAGACCGCGTGTGCAAAGAAATTGACTATCACCCATGGAGCCCACCTCGAATTTACGAGCAATGTTACCAAGGACTTGAGGTAACTTATCTCAGAAAAAACGCCAATTCCCGTTGCAGTGATATAAAAGAGAATTCAACGATTATTCAAACGGTTCCATGCCCTTGCTCTTTTGAGGATTTTCATTGGTAATACCATGAATGTAATTGACAGTCGGTTTAATTATTATCCGATCTATGATTTTTGTATGGAAGATCCTTTTTCTAACTTTTCGGAAGGCATGGATAAATGTGAATTCGAAGGAAACCCTGTTCTTCATTTGAGGGGGTACAATCTTTAACAATCAGATTTTCAAAACTGAAATCGGATTTTTGCGAGATGGAAAAACTAAACTTCGACCGTACAGACGAATATGCAGATTTTTGTGTGAGTAACGGTAAATATGATGGTTGAATGAGAATACACAAATTATATGTTTATACTCTTTCCAAATGAGTTATATCATTGCGAATTAGATTACCAGGGACAATATCTACCCATAACAAATTTTAGAGCGATATGGATGCCATACATGATCAATCTATCAAATCCCTCAGGTTTTGACGTAGTTGAAAAACTCATATACGTGTTTATTAATCAGACAATTTTCTCTTTTCAAGAGAATGACGATATTCACGACAGAAAAGGAGTAGAATTGTATCGGTTTAATACAAATATTACACATATGACAATGGATCATTTTATTCGATTTTTAATAATTTTAGATGAGAATCGACAATTGTATGCACTATTTTTGGAATCAAATTACATCAAATTACTTTCTAAGGACGTTTTTGATTTTCACTATTCACCCAATCATCTGTAACATTCTAGACATATAGGTCGGTTTCATTCACCACAGCCGACAAGATATGCTACTATCGCTTTTATTCTCATATTGACTGTTACAGAGTCGAATTCAGCGTAAAGAAATTTATATTTTACGAAGAATCAAACTATAATGCGGTATTACTTTGGAACAAAACCTTGATGGTTTACAGTGGTGTACATATGAGTCAAATTTTCAAAAACGAGGTAAGTTTTTGTTCATTTTTTAAAAGTTACAATCTTATTTTTTGTGTCAGTTTCTAAGAAAAGTTTGGTCGATGAAGACATTTATTCTCAGTATCCAAGGGAGTGTTCCGGATACCTTTAAAAATGATTAACAAAGGAATATAAGAAACATTTTGAGTAAAAATAATCTATTTTGTTAAAGAGAAATTTTGTTAGATGATTTACAGGTGATAATTCACAATTTATTTCATTCTTGGAGTTAAATCTTAGCTATTGTCCTCATATAGTTTTAAAATGTGAATATTCTGAAATTTAAACATTTAGAGCTCGTGAGTGTTCTGAATATATTGTTTTAAAAACATTCATGATGGTTTCAGAAAAATATTAAGGTGAGTAGGTTTAATATACGAATAAATCTCATTTTATAGAGTTATTAGTAAAATATGATAAAAACATTTCTAAGATGAGTAGATTAGGATATGTTCAGGAATTTTGTTAACACAGGTTTCTTGGTTCAAAATAGGTTTTGTCCCGTCCAAAATGGTGTTTTTCCAGTCCAATTTGATGCGGCTATTTTTGCGGCGGTTTCCATGTCAATTCGGTTTTTCGTCCGCCAATTTTGACCGAAAATCATATAATCTGTATAAAATTGACAGATTAAGGAAGACGATGGTTTGAAATATAAAGGATATCTATTAGATAATAAAATTGGGTAAAAATGAAAAATTAATTAGCTATCGTTATTTTTATTAAAAGTAATCAAAAATGATTGAAAAAATAATATATTTGGTTGGCTTTTCATCTGAAACTTATATTATTTTGGACAAATGTAAATATTGTTTTTATTTATCTCTATTGTATTTAACAATTTTTGGCTCTTATACTACTTTAAGGATTTATGATCCACTGATAACATTTTCATTCAAAAGGTTTTCAAAATACAAGAGAGTCAATTTTCGAGATCCTATTTTCGTCTGTTATACATCATCCCATTCAGCATTTACTCGTGTAAAAACTAAGAAAATATTTTCTGATTATTCATCGACAGTATTTAATTGTGCCCAATAAATTAATTCTGGAAGGATTCTATTTAATCCGTAATAAAATCAAGCATTTTCAACATTTATCGATATGCACAGAAGATTCATTTATTTTATTTATGAATCCACTAATTACTAAAGACGTTAGAATTCTTGCTTCCCAACGGTTTCATTTTATAAGAAATCGTTAAAATTATTGTTTTCTTAAATAACTCTCTTTAATTACTTCACATTTTTAAAAATAGTGGATCAAGATATCTCGAACGTTGAAAACAGAGATTTAACAATAATTGTATTTACGAATATATTCCCTTAGATGTTTTATATTTTCTTAATAATTCAGGCGAAATTGATTCAACACGACGTGGATTTATTTGGACTTATTTATGATAACTTATATTTTGTCCAAAATGAGATGCTTATTCATTTGAATCTCAAGGAATCGAAAAGACAAAACCGTGTTTCGGATGAAAACTTTTCATCTGTCATACAGTTGAATCTCCACATTCAATATTCTAATGGTAAAAATACTATTAATTAGACATACCTTACAAGATGAAAAATTCAACATTCAAATTCATCTGTGATCCTAAAATTGTATCCGAAGATTTCTGTTTTTATTCTCAGACGGATAGATATAAGAAACAATATATATGCCATCATCAGGACACAAAATGTTTAAGTGATTATTTTTTTGTTTTTAGGCAATATCTGTGTTGGTTTCCACTGCAACAACAACAAATGTCTGAAGAACAATGTAAAATGCAATGGAATTGATGAATGCGGCGATGAATCTGATGAAACTAATTGTCCAAGTAATCTTAATATGTAAAAGTCACATGTCATGTATCCGAGCATCTGTGTGAAAACGAATGTATATCCAGAAAAAAATTATGTAGCCAAATAATTTATAAAAGGTCGAACATTTTTATTTGAATATAATACACCAAATAATACAGATGAACTCTTTTCCGTACTCGCCAATGCTAGTATGATTAAAATTAACGTTCAGTCCGTAAGATTTTTTTCGTTGTAATCGCTATTGGATCATTAATATTACTATACGCTATCCTGACAAAATATACAATCATACAAAATATAACATCTTCATATTTCCATGATCGATTCTTAAGTGTTGACACAGATGATGAGTATTTTGTTGAAAGAACACGGTTGTTGGACGACGAAGGATTGATCTGACATCAAATCATTCAATTGATTTTAAATTTGAACTGTTAAAAAACTATGTCCCATCAAATTTGGCTATTTTCATCGATTTGAACCCCCTTATTTCGTCCTTTTTGTTCAACATTTTATAGCATAAATTATTGTAAAATAGGCATGGCGATTTCTTTAATCTGTCTAAAGAAATATTGGTGTATTAAAGGTGAGTTCAACAGTAAATAATTAAATTTGGGTTATATTGCATGATTTAATGATTCCATATTGAAGAAACATAAAATCAACCCTTTTATTTTTGAAATAATGTTTGGTGTACACATTGACATATTTCTTATTTTAAGCAAAATGGTTGACTCAATTTTATCATATCTAACAAACGCGTATAATGAAACCAATCATTTCTCGTTATATCTTCATATCTATTAAAGTTCATTTTTACTCAATTTTTCGAGCTCAAAACTGTGCACCCAACTTTTCGATAGTTATATTTTTCAAATATGGACATATAGTGAGATTTTTAAGAATTTTGGGCTTATTTTAAAGTTTTTTTTCAAAAATGTGTTTCTAAAATCAAATATGAGACGTGATCAAAATCTCTAGTTACTTTAAGATAAACTTATTTTGAAATGACGTCATCACGAAATGGTTGATTTTACGAATTCTACAACTAGATGACACAAGTGCGGATTTTAAAATTTATTTAACAATCTGGTAAGATATATTTTCACTTTAAATGTTAATGAAAAATAATTAGAAAGTTAATGACTCAAATATGCGATGAAATTTCATCGATTTTTGTGTTGAAGAACATGTTTAGCATACAACAATTCACTTTGTTGGACTCGATTACACAAATAAATTTATATTTCTCTTGATTTTACAAAATCTTGGTCCAGATTATTACAAATTTGACCTTCATGTTTTAAGTATCCCTCCTTATTGTTTTTATGATTTAATAAAGCGATTCGATGAGTTTCATTTCAGACAAAACCTATTGGTGTGTATGATTTTATACTTTTTAATTTTTATCTATTTTATCTTTATGGTTGTTCTTAGATCGAAGTTGAAAAGGACCGAGAAATTTTTACGTTCCTTCAAATTTAAACCATTTTTAAAGGATAAACTATGATTGTACACTAAATTGCGGTTACTCGAATAATCAATTTAATTCATTTCAGCGGTACATTTTGGTACATTCGATGTGCCAGCCACTCGTCATACGGAACAAAATTGTAGGTATTATTTGAAGGAAACTCTTCGAATCCGTTCCATTCTCCCCGACAAAGTCATAATTTCATGGAAAAATTACTACTGTGTATGTTAAGGGGAAGCACTTTGTCTTAGCTACACATTTCAATTTTCACGAGATGAGGCAGATATGATCGAACGGATTTAGTAAAATGGCTAGCTCCTCCTTGATTGTAAAAGCCGGCCAGTACTTCAGCTCAAACAAGAAAAAGTTTATTGGCAGGGCCGGCTTTGCATTAACGCAAGCTTGAAAATCCCGTTTGAGTCGTGCTTATTTAAACCATCATCAAACATACAAAATCCCATCAAAGGAAGAAATCGCATTGGAATAGAGACAAGAATTATTTTCGTTTACTTGAGCTTCTCAAGATACAACTGGGTGGGTGCAGGAATTTAATCAGAAAATGATATTTGGCGCAGTGAATGCAAAAGGTTTGTTCTTCAAGGTTCCATGATATGGGTATAGAGCACGATGTATTAAGAGGTGAAATCGACCCCACAGGTAAAAAACGATTTAAATTTTGTATATAATGAAAATATCGTGATTTTAACTTCTTGAAATTTTCTTTTTATTAATTGTGTAGTTTGAGAACACAGAAATCATAAACTCTACTAATCTGCAAATATATAAGCAAAATTTCAGGTAAGTTTACACTTTGCCTCTGATGACAATAGATTTTCTGATCATTATAAAACGAACCTGTAAATTTTTCGATTCTATTAAATCGGGTCCAACCTTAAATCAAAATTAATAAATACCTAAACATTTTAAACATTGTCTTAATAAGACGAATAGAACGGTTACAATAATGTTTACCCATAAACTCAACACTGTTGAGGCGATTATCAAGTGCTTGTTTGAAAAAAATCTTGTCCCATAATATTCTGATTTAATTTAATAGTTACTTTGTAAGCAATCTTTGGATTCGTGTAAAACAATACATCTTTTTTCACCATCAACAGGATCGCATGTTTCATACTCTTCCAGATCTAAACATTTCTTCGTGCACCCTAGTCCGACAGATAATTCGCATTCAAGACTTAAATTACAAGATATTTACTTCAGAGTGACATTTAATATGCATTTATCGTGCACTCCTTGCCTAATGAATAATTTTTCGGTATTTCCAAACAGCCTTGTTACAATGATCCATTCGTCTATCAGTGCAGGTTTTTGGGCTACATATATGGAAATGGCCGTGTACAAAGGATCCTAGTAACTTAACGAAACTACTTTTATTTTCTTCGGTTCTAGTTGGTTAGAAATGTTAACAGCTGGATTGTCATGTTTTAACGAGATGTTGTAGAGCTTGTAACTGATGCCATTGGCACGGATAAGCATGTCAACAAGACAGGGAGACCTGCATTCACCGCTTGTGTCGTTTGAATTGCAACACCCGTGAAACATGTCCCTGAAATCTTTACATTGTATCCCGTGTATCCGTGCAAAAATCTGATGAGGATCGAACTAACTCAGTTATATCAGCTATACCACAATAGATTCATTCTCAGTCCTTTGATCGAATTTAACTTGAGAGAGATCCGTGAAAATAATATGTTTGTTCATTAAAAATATGAAAGTAAAAAATATCATTTTTCTCTTTTGAGAACGACCTCAAGATGGTAATATCCTAATCTTCTCCAAAATTTTTCGATATAAAATGAATGAAATATAATCTATAAACAAAGAATGAATAAAATGAAACCATTTATCAGGCATAATCTTTGCAAGTTATTGATATAAAGTACCAAATATTCGTACTTTTTCAGTGAATCTAGTTTATATTCTACTTTGATGTATGGTGTTACATTTTCTTCATTCATCTTCTATTCTGTGTTCTGTGGACTATACTTATTGACGTTTCGAATCTCATAGATTAATTTCACTCTCGGATTTTGTTCTTGTCGGCAGCTTTATGTATTTTCAACGTGAATAAACTGAGAATCATAAATATTATTTTTAATGAAATAATTATACGATATCTAATTCGATCTCGTCATTTGAGAATATATGCAAATTTTTCCTCTGTCGATTGTACTTGAAAAGTTTTATTCGCGTTATTTGGAATTATAGGCTTGGATGTCTTAAGGTCTGTGTATTGGTTACCAGACGCAAAAAACACACTGGATTAAAATTTTCAGGTACTTGTCACAATTTCGGTAAAAACTTTCTATTATTCATTTCAGTGACAAAAAGTATGGATGGTTCATTAAAATTTGTTTCTTTTCCGATGAAAAGCGGCTTTCGAACCGAATAAAAACTTTATATCTCCAATAACAATCATTGTTTCTCAATTTGAACTAAAATAACTTATAAAATAAGACTGAATCCTAAAGCATTCTTCCTTGTGAGAAAAGCTTGAATGCATACAATAAATTGACACATTTTAAATTTTTTCTCAAAACTTGCAATAACTACACGTTAATCTTTATTTTCAAATGTGTTTTTTCTTTTAATTCTTTTCCACAGTTTCTAAATAAAGCTTTGAGAAGCTTTTATGTAACAAAAAATGTTGTATCGGGCGTAACTTCTCCACAATTTGGGTAGATCCTCTCGAGGTTCTTTTAAAATAGATAGTATCTTTATTGCTTTTAGTAAGAAAGAAAAACTTTGTCGCAGTGCATTAACACGATTTGCATTTTTGGCGCAATTTTAGTTACATATTGTCAGCGTGTGTTACGTTGGAGCTTATTTTGAAAGGGTCTGTCATACCAAACTTCGTGCATAAATGATACATGGAGATTTCTGACCATGAACTACATTCCACGAAATAAAAGGAAAAAAAAAGTATTTTGCATCTAAATCAATCGCCAGGTAAATTGTTAGTATCAATTATAAATCATATTGTTCATAATCAAGTAAATTTTTATCTAAAATAACATGTAGCTCTTGAGTTATGAGTGAATAAATAAATTGTTTTGTGTTTTAGGTGGGAAAAAGATAGGAATCATGACTGGCTAATGCAATTTAAAAACTGTTTGGACAATATCTTAGACAATACCATATATGTACCAAAAGTGAGAATATCCAGGTAACATTTTTTGAGATGGGAAAGAAAAACGTAAAAAAGCAGTACTCGCATATTTTGAATATTTTTCAGATTTTTGCCTTACAGGGTTTCAATTTACTTTCGAGCACGATCCATTTACTATCGATAATCCCTAGCCTTCAACAGTGCGCACGTGAAAACGACCTACGTGATCTACAGCTAAATATGAGTCTACCCATTATTTATTAATTTAAAATTGTATTAAGTGGGAAAATGAGTAAATAAGGTCCCCATCCTCATATGCAAAAAAACAGAATGTACACAATATTAAATAATTTACATTTCCATTGCTTACACTTAAAAATAAATTTTCTAATGATTTGAGAGCATTACTAAAAAGCGCTTATTATACAGTTTCAATTCACTTGTGATATTTCTGGGAAAACAAATTCTGCAATGGGTGTAAGGAAAAATTCCGTTCGAACATCTATTTTGACGGTCAAGAAAGTGGCTTGTTCAAAACCGGTCTGAATAATTTTTTAAATAATTTCTGCGTTTTGCAAATTATTTAATATTCTGTACATTCTGTGTTTTTGCATTATGAGGATGGTGACCTTATTTACTCATTTGCCCATGAAATAAAATTATAAATAAATAAATAATGGGTAGACTCATTTAGCTGTAAATCACGTATGTCGTTTTCAGATGCGCAATAATGAATGTTCAGGCGCGCAATAATGAAGGCTAGGGATTCTCGATAGTAGATGGATCATGCTCGAAAGTAAATGAAAACCCTGTAATATAAGCTTGACAAGAAACACGATTGAAGATCGAGTCGTGGATATTACATGTGAACATAATACATAGCTTCGAACAGAAATAAAGTAATTTTAGCTTCTTTCAATTGGAATTGATAGGAGTACAGATAGCACTGACATTGCTTAATTTGCCGTTTTCATTCGTCGATTTAAATAAGAATATCAATATAATGTTAAGTTTTTATTCATATTAATATTTTGTAAATTTATTCCCATATTCCACACCGCTATGTCGTAAAACCCCTTAATTTATGTCTGGTCTGTCGTATGAAATGAGTTTAACACCCTTGTGCTGTTCTCTAATGAATTCGAATTTTTTAAATATTCATTTGGCCTACAAATATTGATTTTTTGATAGGAAAAGAAATAAACAATCTCGGTCGATATAGCTGTTGTTTTTTGAAGATTAATATCGTTTCCATACCAGTAAGCAAAAAAAATAATTCAAGAGAATAAAAAGTTAAATTACACGTGTTGATATGGGTAGTTTTCCTAATTGATAACTATTAAGACTAAAAGATATACCTTTAAATGAAAAGTATAGAAATCCGTCGTCATCCTTGAATTCTTTGTATACTTCTTCTAGGGTCGATGCTAGAGGTACCCATTTGTCGTCCAAATACATCATTAATATTTGAGATGGAGTCAACCCCATCACAGATCTCATCTGTTTCATAAAATCGACGACTCAATAAAAATTAATTTTACTTTGATAATATGAGGGTACGATTAATTTATAAGTCTTTATTTTTTGCATTCTATGACGCCTCCACAATTCCAAAATTACCTTGTGTCAATAAATTATTACCGGCACACAGGTAGGGTGCTCTTGAAGTGCTATCTTCGATTGCTGTTTCCTCGACTCTTAAATTGGCCACTAGAATACCTTTAGAATTATTTTGCTTAAAGTGAAACACCATGTCAGAGTATAAGATTTTATGGAATTAAGCTCAACAAAGTTTACACAATTTTTAACAAGGTACATACTAATCCTTTTGAATGGGTTTGAATTGAGTTCCCGACTTGTTGCATAATCCTTGCAACATATGGAATGTTTCAAATCGATATCCATAATATTTCGAATTTCATACATCGAATGATGTAAAAACTCGTATTATTTTCTATTTTTGTGATCAAAACATGACGTTAAATTTTACTTATTAACGGATCTTGTAAATGCCCCCTATTATTACTATCGATGAAATGTAATCTTAAATTGAGTCTTAGTCCTTAAAACCGAAAAATATTTCATGTTTTGCGATCAAACGATTTCTGATCAATGAATATTTATTCGAGTTTATTCGTGAAGTATATTATATGGCCTCTGAAAAGTTAGAATTTTAACTGAAAATCGTTGGCAGTCTTGTATTATATTAATATGAAACGTTAAGATCCTTTTTCGACATATCAAGAGATTTTTTCACCTGTGGATAACTCCTAATTTAAAATTGTCAATTATAACATTTCTGAAAATAAAATATATACTTGTTTTTGTGTGCATAGTTTGATGTGTTTCTGTTTTTTAGCGCTGGCTTGTTGTGGCATAATGTCAATTGTATTCTTATTTACACGTTCTCTATGAATTATATTTTAATTTATTTCTTGTTTAAACGGAAGTTCATTCACTTATGAGATGATTCAACACAAACTACGTCATATAAACACAACTAATTTATGTAGCTTACACTCGTTCGTATGCAGATACACAGTGCAAACACTTAACATGTACCAGATAAGTATTTTATCATATTTCACAGGTTATTGTCTGTTACTTGGTTGAATTGCAGCATAAGGGAGTTTTAAATGAAATGAGGCATTACAGAAATCATGAAATGTTTTGTGCTGTTCTGAAATAAACAATCTGGAGGGGAATCTTTCAAAAAAACTGTTTAAGATGAATATAATTTCCACGATTGAGACATCTTGTCAGTATGAGTTATTCAAATCATTTAATTCACTTCTGATCCTGCTTGTTAGATTAGATAGGTCGATTATTCTTCAAATCATTTATTTCGCATTTAATAATGTTGTCGTGTGAAATTTAAGGCCCAGCAAATCTATTATCATTCTATAAATATATCGTTAAAATATCTAAAAAGCATTATTATTGTTAAATACGCTATTTAAATTCAAACTTATCGGTACAGGTTGAGAAACATTTTATTCGCTGTATATTGTAGAAGAATAGACGTGATTTGAATGAATACCATTAGTAAAATAATTATTAAATTTTCAATTGTAATTTCTTTATATTTTTTGGATTAAATTTATGAAACATTAGAATGAATAATCTAACATATTTCCATTGCATATTTCATTTTTTCAATGAGATTATAGTTGATGAATTTGTTAGAAATGGGCCATATCATGCCAAAGTCCAGTCAAATCATATATTTAATTTGTCTCTTTGCGATCAAATATTATCTAAATAATGTCTGAATAATTTTCACTCGTATTTTATAGGCTGGTTTTTGCAAAAATAGTGATCATTTTTACACATTTTCATTCAATCACCGAAATACACCGCACCTTTAAATCACTCATTTTGGTATTCACTTTTATGACCATTTCATACATTCTTTGGAACACGAATACTTTGGTAATAATGAAAATATTTTATTTTATTCTCATCCTCGAACTTTGTTTGATCATTATATCTCACAAACTCTGTCTGATGTAGGTCTTTATACAAATTTAAATTCAATATTTCTGGTTGATAAATTTATATGAATGATGTGTTGATTTTGATGATATAAAATGGATAAAACATCTATCGTTCTCTTTGTTTAACAGATGGTACATAAATATATAGATTTTACATTGCAAAATAAATTTTAAAAATATGCAGGTAGAATTAAACTCTAAGTTACATTGCCCATAATAATTGTTGAGAAGAATAACTGAGTATTGGAGGACATAGCTCAAAGTAGGTTCCCTCACGTTTCCATTGAATAGAGACTGAACTTAGATAATAGGAACTCCCAACCATGTTCAATGCGAGTTTGAGATTCGAATGCAATCTGTTAATTTAAATTGAGTATATCAGAAAGAGGTAAAATAAAGAGTAATCGTACAACTCAATTCTTTGGGGATGCAATAAACCGTGAGAAATATATCGGATCGTCAAGCAAAGTATATTCTGTTTTGTTCGGCCCTTATCTTTTAAATTTATTAAACAGGCATAATAGTTTTAAATTTAAACCTCAAGTCAACTGTCCCTCCCGTTTGGTAGGTCTGAAGCAGAAACTTATACTCAGTTTCGATCCTAAAATCTTTGATTTATACCAAGTTATCCTATTATTAATGAAAGAACGACAACTTTAATCAATAACGTGTGGTCGGATTCGTACTGTTAACCTCCTGCTCTTTTGTTCTCATTATTTTCACAAAGATCTAATTTTGAACCCGAGGACATTATTCCATCTATTTGTTGTATATCTCACTTAGCTATAGGTATAAATGAGTTTAAATATAATGCAACTAAAAAGATTATAAACCGAGATATGAATTGTGTGGGTTCATTATTTTACTTCTATGAATTTTATTCTATAAGTTATCCAAAACATTCGTTCTTCAAACTGTTTCCAAATAGATCTTTTATGATTATTTTTCTAAAAATATCGACAGAGCCTGCTTGTTTGAAAATTGGATTTGCGCTTATGAAAACTGTTTCAAGTTGTGTAAAATTTAAATGAATTAATTCACAATGTTGCTTTAAAATTTCATTAAGTTTTCCTTGTTCAAACTCAGTTATGTTAAACGGTTTACCTTTATAAATTTTCACATAAAACTATTTCCTCTATTTACTTTTCATTCAAGTTTTTACCTCCTCTGCGAGTGTTCTAAGGGATGGGAAATTATAGAAACCCATTTTAAGCCACTCGTTTAGTGGCCAATGGATTGACTTGGCTCGGAGCCGTGATTCCCTCAAGCGTTAACTACTAGGCAGCCCAGGGCTAATCCTCACAATTTTGCCGTTGATCGTCTCTAGATTCAACCGACTGGAATACCCAAAGTCCAATCTGAAAATTACACGCATTATTTCGAGTCCAAGGGGCCATACCCGTTAGGGCGCTTGTTAAAATAATTTTTTTCGATGTTTTGATGGCCATTCGGTGATGACGTGAGATTCCGGTTGAAGGTCGACTTTTCGTCCTTGACAATTACGTGCACTCTTACCTGATTTACCGTTAGAAAAGTAGGAACGATATTGTGGGTTCAAAGTGCAAAGAAGCGCTACCATGTAACATCTCTGCACAACCCTAACCAGTAAATGGGAGTTGGATTTTATCATTATAAAGTGCTTTCTTGTTTTATATATCGTGAAAAATGACCATATATTTTGGTAATAAAGTTAGCAAAATCATTTGCAGTCTCTATAAGTTCTGTAAATGGTTGTCTTTAGATCTGTGAAATTTCTGGAGTTTAACGTGTGTCCGTTAATAGAAAAGGTTTCACAAAATGACTATTGGTGAACCTTCAAGTATAGGTTGTTAAGAAGATTAGAATTAGAGTTTTTAATGTCAGTGAAACTAGACATCCCAAAAGTTTGTGAATAAGAGTCAACGTGGAATATACTTATTCTAATAGTAGAACGTTAATAATCTTTTTATGGCTTGTCGGGTTTTGAAAAATATACTTTTAACGATTCCAATGTTGCCGAAATTTGAGGGCATTCTTTGAGTGAAAACTGCTCGTCTAATTTATAAGTATCGGTCATTGGTATATGATTATAGTTAACTCACCTACGTCCTTACGATTTATAGACAACCTGAGGCTAAAAATGAGAGCTTATACCAAATGCGATTGCTCTGTTATGTTGTGGGAAGTTTTTCGGCAGACGTTGGGGAATAATATTTCGAAAATAATAGTGTATAAACCGTTCATACAATATAATTGTATTTGAAAGTAAACGGTTTTATCCACTGTAGACCAAATGGCCAAAAATAGATGAGAGAATGATTTTGTGTTTAGTTTTTGACATATCCACAAAATCCTTGATCAAGAAAACAGTTACGGATCATCTGTTGACCATGAATTTTGTCTATCATTTAAGAACCAGACTATATTTCTTAGAATAGGTCACATTTAAAAAAACCGATTGAACGATTCAGACAATTAAAAAAAAATTCTGAATCGCGATGAAAAGGGTGATATAAATGGTTCGAAAATTTATGTGTGATATTACTTTAATTCATCGATACCCCAAATCAACTTTGTTTGATCTGAGCTAGCGATAAAGTGTTTGTAACATCAAAACTATTCTGAATTACCTGATTAACCATTATAGAGCCATTCATCAAAAGAAATTGGATGATATTCAGAAAATTAGCCCAGTTATGTTTCATTTAAAGTGTGATACTCAGATCATAAAAATACATATTTTAACAGCCACGATTGTGCATGATTTGTTTGGGGTACAATTATTAAAACGAGGAAATAATCACAACTGAAAAAAGAATGAGCAGATAGAAAAGTATAGAGGTTAGGAATAAGAGGAAAATCTAATTAAATGGTCATTGACGCCTATGACTCAATCAAATTAACAGGTGTAGTCCTTATAATGAATCAACCATCGAAAATGTTGTTTCCCATTTTTAAAAATCTTGCATAAAGCTTTTTATTGGTAAAAACGATGAAGAAGCAGTTAAAATTAATATGGAGACCGGCTGATTATATTATTTACAATCTTATAGGAAATTCGTTGAAAATATACAGCACAATCCGCTAAAGATATGTTTGTGTATTTTAAAAGTTTATTTAGATTTGTCGTTTAAATAACCTATTTTACAAACTCTAGGTTTTCACTCATCCAAATTTACAAAATTCAATGATTTTTAGTTGTTCTACCTATTGTTAAATATTTTTATAATCCGTGCTTTAGTGATTCTATACGCGGGATTTCTGGGTAAACATGGCATCATTGAAGTTTATACATAAAACAATAGATGGTTAATCTGAATATAAACGCATTTATTGACTGTCAAAAAATTATGCATGGCAAATACCGCTATCAATTCACATGTACTCGTTTATAAGTTTATGACAGTCAATTTGAAACTCAAACGATGAATTTGTCGATTTTCGGTCGCTCGGTTAAGCAAATTAATGACGTTCGTTTCATGTAACCATACAAAGTCAAAACCCTTCATAAACGTACAAAAGAATCATCCCGCCCTTGCCATATCAAAATGAATTCAAATAAACCGTTAACTTGAAGAGTCGCCTAAGTGTCATAGTAAGGAAAACTTAAATTCTTTTGGGATTATGCTCAAAAATCATAAAAATTCAAAATACTTCCTCAGATACTTTAGATGACCTCAGTAATTTATGCAAATAAAATTTACACTCTAATATATCTAAAGGCCTGTCTCCTATAAACTCAGGCTTAAAGAGAAAGTTTCTGACCAAAATGATTATTCTCGTTGGTATGACTTATAAAATTCAAAGTTTAACGTTCAAAAATTAAAATATCCGGTGTTGTTTATTGTCCTTTAGATGTGGCTCGATGTAGTTGGTTGTAGACTATTCCATTTCATGGTGGGCTTTTAATTTAAACTCGTCCATTGTGTTGGTCTATACATGTTGATATCGTTACATAGGTCGATATTTCGTCGAAAACTAAATTTAAGTGGAGTGCATTAGGTGTGGATGAATTCGTGTAGTTGCTGTGCTCGCAACTGGATCAAGGTACTCAAAAAAATCCTATATAATCTCAGTATTGTATCATTGGATATTACTAAACAACAGGTAATATCTGTTGTGTAATGCCTCCTTTTTCTATCAACTTGAATATTAACCCGAAAGAACAAAATTCGTGGCTTTGAAGTTTATCTTTAACAATATTCTGGTAACTGAAAGTAGACTTTATGAGCCACATCTAAATATCTTCAAAGATGATAGAAGATATCTCATCTGAGATTACTGGTGGCCACGGTTTCGTCTCAAGTCAACGACCAATTATATCTAAGCCCCTATTAAGTTCTCTGCCATAAATTAGAACGTTTATAATTAAATACCACACAATTGTTGGTATATTTCAGAAATCCACCCCGGCCTGAATAGTTAGGCATCCATTGTTTGGACGTTACTTCTACATGCAGAGGACTTATAAACCTGATCCTCCAAGGTTTCATAACCAAGACAACATGTTGATGAGAAATAATTTGAAACCCTGACGTTATGGTAAGAAAATTTAATAACATCAGAAAGAAACTTAAACCAAACATTTTTGTGATTTTCTCCCACGCTTGCACAGATAGTCCGAGTTCCGTAAATTAAAGATCACCTGATTTGAAGATTTAGATAGGATAGAGATGCAATTCAGAGGATATTCAAAGCCCTAATATCACCAAACATCAGTGAGCTCAAGTCTAATGACTCATTAAAGAACCTTAACATACATAATATATTAGGAGTCATCAACTAGAAAAGGGAATTGATGAACTAAGAAGAGGATGAATTCAAATCAAGAAACACGGCAGTTCCAATCAATAAGCCACATAACAGGTCCCAGCCACATTTTTTGACAAAAAGAAAGGGATTCCTAATAATGCATTCTTCCACAGGATAATACACCCAATTGTTCATCTTTAGCCAAATAAAAATATCACTAAGGCAACAAACCAAATAGAAATCAGAATTCGTAGAATTAATAAAATTCATCTGCGACTTTCTCGAATGCCTTAACAAGCAGGACTTTCGATGAACCCCACTTATCGATGGCCAAACAACACACAGTCAACTTATCGGGAAGGGCGTATCAAATACTGGATAATTTTGGACTACTTCAATGACACAGTGACAATTATCTTCAGATAAGTAAAAATCCCAGTTGTAACCAAAAGCATTAGTCCATGACCTTATTCAATAAAATTATAAAATAATTATCAATTATTAAGCCATATTTATCTATTTGGGGCCGTTTTGTCCTGTTACGAAGTTGTTAGCTTGGCTGATATTGAGTTTTGCATGTAAAATCGAATACCTCAGCAGTATTTATTACGCATCTATATTTTCTTGGTTATGATTAACGATATTGTCGCATATAAGAAACATAGTTGTGACCCATTTTTCGGTGGGTAATTATCGACATTGCACTCAACGTGAAAGTTCAAAATACATAGCGAATTTCATTCAGGAAATCCACAATATCGTTAATAATAACAGTGAATTGAGAAGTGAGGAAAAATATCATCATATTGGTTGTTTTTGTTTGCAAAACGCAGACGTGACCATTCAAATATCTTCGAACTAAATTCTATAACTTATAATCGAGTGTAAATATCGTCTTTCACACAACTTCAGCTTCAAGAGTGATTCATGTTGAGAAATGCTACTTCGGTTGCATTCGTGGATAATACGAAAATTCTCGACGCGATATATTTGAAACTTCTTTCATAACTCCGAATAAAGATAAATCATTCGAACAACAACGAACACGTTGTTTGTGTCTTAGCACTTATATGTGGATAAAAAAAGTGTTTTTAACTCATTCTACGGATTGTATTGTGTTCGGTTGCAGTCACTCCCATGCACTTGAATATCTTATCTATTAAGATAGTGTACGGCCTTGGCGATATTCATTTTTAACTGGTCTATGATTACCGGGAAAATTATATAACCGAATTAGAAGCGTATTAAATGATAAGATCCTTAAACATAAGCTTAGTTTGTAGATTCTAAGTAACGGGTCCCTATTAGTTGAAAATACTATTATTTATGAGACAAGGGAAGGTACAAATGAAAATGAGAAATTAAATGTCTAGAGTTTTCGTGAAAATTTGTCATTTCAAATGAATCTTGACATGATCGACACCATCGGAAAATCTATTTTGAATTGTTTCGAGATCACCTTCATGGAGTTCTGATCACAGCCACAAATAAATCAACTATACGAAAAGGATTTAAGTTCGAATTTCAAAGAAAGGAACATAGTTGATTACCCGAATATAATGATTTTATTGCCCAACACCAAATCAAAATATACCAGTTGTAGAGAAATTCCCCACGTTATTTCAGAGGTGATCGGGCAATAAATGGACATGCCTCTTAGTATTTTTTTTAAATTTTGCCGTTTATGGTCTAACTGACAGAATTGGTTCGTACGATCCAGAATTAAAGTATTTGACAAAAACCAAGAGTTCACATTTATCGAATGTCTTGCTAAATGCGTCCGAAAACCTGACATCTTATTTCAGGTGCGTTATTAACGGAAATGCGGTTAAAACTGAACCGTCAATGTTAATCCAAACTCTAATTGATAAGAGTGCCACAGTCGAGCTTTTGGAGACAACTAAATCGGTGAAAACGGAGATGCCTTCTTAGATTAATGATATTTGTCCTTTTAATTTGAAACACCCATGTTATCTGTTGTTTTTATCATTAATATATGGATGGTTTTATGTAAACCTCTTTACAGCGCAACCCGAGTCATATAGGTCTTACAAAGGTGTCATTTTATAGCCAAACTCCCTATTGTCATTGCCATTTTGATGAGTTCTATAATCAAGAATTACCTAAGAACGAAGTCATAGGTTCTACATAAGGCCAAATACGCGAGTAATTTCCAGTTAATAAGTGATCAGTGGTTTAGCGCTCTCGAATTCACCGGGGAGTCGTTAGCTAACCTGCTCTAAGAAATTCGTTAAGTAATTAAAGAATTAAAACTGATTAAATTTTTTAGGTGATTGAGAAAACTATCTTCTAACAACAATTGGCAAAAATATGCAACTTGTCCAACTGTTATAAATTTTATTGAATTCAGAATAATCTATTCAAATTATATTTGCTTTGGATTAACTACGTGCATATCAATTAATCTAACCAGATCGATTTTGAAAATATCAATAGTACTGGCGCCGTCTTTATAACCTTTGATTAGTGGCCTGGTGTCTCGTCTTTGTTTAGTCTGCGTTATAAACGATAATTTCACTTAAGTTTTAAACGAAGTTCACAAGAATGTGTTTATAAGATCAATCGTGCGGTTCGTGCTCAATTGTTGACATCCTTTAATTCGGTGTTTTGTTTTGCCGCGGCACGGCTTTATCCATCGTTTTCAATTACCGATTTCCTGAAGAGCAACCTCTAATTATTACAAGCCTGAAAATGGTAAGTGGGTCTCTGTTTTGATAACTATTCAAACCTAACCTTCAATTTAATCATTTTCCCTTCTGAAATTTAGCCACGTAAATTTCCCTTGAAAAGCAAGGAGAACATCCTCAAAGCTGATGTACCCGATCGTAAAAATACAAAGATATTGAGTATATTTTTCTAACCATAGAACCGCGAGAAAAAACTAGGACCCGTGAAGCGCTTCAAAACATTGACAATATTGGTTCAGTAGCCACTGTGTTTCCTCCGGAAAAGGTCGAGGTACAATACCTATTAGCACACAGGAGCCTGTGATCCTAGAGCCAGAATACGATAATATTATTGTTCGAGTCCACGAAAACTCCTCATTCGAGCGCTTCATGGGTACTGAAACCACCTTTATGGAGTTCGGAGACCCGTCGGTTAGGACGGTCGAATACATGGGGTATTTGGAAAATTTTGCCACGGTCCCTTCAGATTTTATGGAAGCACAGATAGAAATCGACCTTAAAACTCGCTCAAGAATGATCGATAGGTTAGTAGAAGCCCATAGATGTTTTAATCTCGTTCAGGAAACCTTATTTATTACCGTCCAGTTACTGGATCGGTATACTAATGTAATCGAATTTTTAAATGAGAAAAAGCAGATTCCATCCTCAGATTATATTCTTATTGCAATCACTTGCTTTCTGGTTGCTTCTAAGTACGAAGAACGCCAGTACCCTCCAATCGAATCTTTTGCAGAAATTGCCAATGACCGTTTTACGCCAAACGAAATATTGACAATGGAGTCCACAGTACTCAAAACCATCCACTTCGATTTCAGTCCTACTCTTCCAATTTATTTTCTGGTTCGCATCAAGACGCTGTGTGGGGTTCCTCTGTCGTGATTTAGATCGGTCAAACGCATTTTCATCTTGCAAATTATTTTCTCGAGGTCTGCCTCACAGATGGATTGATGTCATGCCATCTCCCCTCAATTCTTGCAGCTGCATCAATGTACCTGGCGATAACTGTCACCAATTCGTCTCAACATGAGTCTTCAATAGAGATAGTGACAGGATACAACAAGGACCAAATCATGCCAATCATGAAGCGTATTCCAACTATTATCGATTATAATGAATCTGAGAAACTACAAGTTTTCTTGATTACAATTCAGGCTGTCTATAAGAAATATTCGATGCATGAGCGGAGCTGTGTAAGCACTATGCCTCAACTGCGGCTAAATCATTTTAGAAACTTAACCTACTTCTCTCGTTAGTTTCCATCATTTGTTTCTTACGCCAGACCGTATAAATTTAGATACAGTGCTTATTTAGATATCCAACTATTATTTCAATCTTATTTTCATCTCTTTGTATGCCTTTCGCAGTTTTATTGTCACTTCTTTTAGTGTTATTTTATTGAATGTTATCAATCCCTTGTCTCGTCCCATACTTGTTGAAATAAAGTATCTGATGAAATCTTTTATAAAACAGGCTGTAAGATGAATAGCTATTTGAGTCAAATCGATTTTCATCTTTCTGGTTTGTAAATCCTCATATTCTCCCTGGTATTGATTATGGAGCTGTACAGTCTTTCTACGTTTTTAATTTTGATATATATCCAAGATCTGGGAAACTTTGTTCTAAATTGACCCTATGTTACAGTTAAATTATTTAAAGTTTTGAATAATGCACTAACTCTGACAATTATCTTTTATGTACTTTGAGGTTACAACATGTGGAAGTTATTTTTATCGGCAAAATCAATTTATTTTCTGACTACAGCTTTTCATCTGCACGTAATAGAGTTCCAAGAAATAATTCGGCTTTTTATTGTTTCACTGCCCTTTTCGTGCTCTCAGCAAAACTGTTTTTTCTAATAAAATGAAATATTGAAAAGATGTTTTACACTCGTTTCTTTTCAGCGTTTTTATTTTCGTTTTGTTTTCTATCTACCCACTCATTTTAATCATTTGCATGAAACTTTGAAATAATGTTTCAGAAAATGCATCCTGAATTCACAATAGATTCAGCATTTTGATTAACGGTTCATCCAATAAAATTTCAGAGTATAGTCTTTTATCAAAGCCCAACAATTAAATTTATTATTTATGCAGACAAACACCTCATACCTTGTTTTCAACATCTCAAATTGTATTTCAGTTTTTCTCTCTTTCTCCAGGTTCTACATTTGTTTTTCATGTTCTCTCATTATCATATTTTTCACGAAACGCCAAGCAATAAGTTTTGGGGAAAATTATACTGCGAACAACTTTTTTGATCAATCTACCCACCTAATCTTCTTTCGCATTTTAACGATTATATTCTTTTTTTTTAAATGTATATCGATCGGGAGAAAATTAACAGTTTTAACAGAAACCACATGAAATTAATCGTTTAGAATCTACAGTTTTCACTTTATCCTGGTGTTTATGAGCCCGTCGTAGGGTTTGAGTTAAACAAAATCGAGATTGAGATTGGTATTAATTTGGGTGATCTTTAATGACTTCAAAATTGATAAAATTACATAAATGGGATTTGTGATATTTTCAAAGGTCTATTTTGGCTAGTAGTTACAGTCCATTGTGACCAATGGCGCCAATTTTTAATTAAATATTTTAAACAAAAAATAACCTTATCAACCCAAATGAAAAATTTTTATGCTAAGCATTGTTTTAAAAGGTGAAAAGATGGTTACTTTTATTTGGTTTTGCCTCCAATAAGGCGGTTTGTAGTCTCGATCAGTCAAACGAAATGTCACAAGAAATTACACATAGAATTAAAAAATTAACGAAATACAGTAAACCTAATAAATGAAAGGGGTGAGTTCCTTATAAGCATTGCTTTAGCTTGTAAGAATATCCTGTTCGTTTAGGAAATTATTAGAAAAGGATCCACTTCGCAAGAAAAATACAAAATTCTGAGCACTTGTAACAACGGTACACGCAGACTTCATTCTTTTTATTCGCTTATTTCTCCCATTTACTAATAAATATCTATTTACATTGTTCTTGGTCATGCTGGAGGCTTCCCAGCATAGACTCATGGATATCCAGCCTTTAACTTTGGTAACCTTATTTCACCTTGTACAACCATGTTTAATATTCATTTTTTTCCTTTAAGTTTATAGCTCTTTTTATTATTATTACTACATTTTATTCAGCTTACTTTCTTGGTTTGTCCTGAAATATTTTAATCAACACCGGTTTTTGAATTTAAAAATGCACTTTGTAATATTTAATAAATTCACTTAAAGATTAATTGAATAAAGTGTTGTTCTCTACCGATAGTCTTTTCTTTCGTGTTTTGAGGAAAAGAATTGTTAAAGAAAAACCGCATAATTAAGAGTGGTTGAGGTTTAGGAAGTCATACCATCAAATATATCAAATCATAAAAATCCGTCAGAATAATTCTTTCCT
>JWZT01000190.1:0-11757 GCA_000827895.1 Thelohanellus kitauei
TGTCAATCGCTCAGTAATCTATTTTGATCATTAGAACTTCATTACTCATATATCGACAGTCTAATTTTTTCCAAATTCATTAATAAACCGTCCAAGGCAAAGATATTTATAAGAAATTTTGTTAGTCATATCCAAAAATTCATTGTGTATTTCATCCACGCACTAAGTGATGATGTTTACATTACAAAACTTAAAGAAGAACAGAAATTATTATTGTATGAAGACCTGAAGACCCATCATTTGTCAATAATCAAAGAAGATTTAATCAAAAACGTGTTTTCAAAATGCGAGTTGCAAATAATTAATGATTCCGAATTTCTAGATAGTAGAAACGTTTTCAACATTAAAAAATGTATAACGTATCACAAACTCCTGTCATTACTGGTCCTTTCATTTAGACAATCAAATTACTTATTTAATGATACAGCAAATTATCTTCTAAGATTTTGTGAGGCTAATTCAGGGCCATCATCCTACAATTCAACTGATCGCAAAAGACTTCAAGAGATGCTCGATACAGTTATTGCATTAGATATACCAGAAAAAGTTGAAAAATTAAAAAGTTTTCAATTTAACGATATTATGACGAATTATCAACTGATTTATGAAATGAAGTTTATTTTTGGTGAAATCGATTGGAAATTTGAACACTAAATCTTTGTGCTGATTTTGATTAAAACTTAGTTTTGTTGTTTTTTACGTTTACTTTCTGATCTATAAAGCAAATTCTTCTCAATTTTTACTAGCGACATCTTAAAAATCTAATTTCATTAAATGTGGAGGGATTGATATTTTTGAGTCTAAGCAAGAAATTAACCTTTATTACACGTGTTTGACGAATTAGATATTTTTATAGATCATTTTACACCTTCTTTCAGAATACACCAGTACTATCATCCAGTCTTGATGTTACATATAATATGCTCTATGAATCAAAACGATATTTAATATCTTCATGATCATCTACATGCTTAAAAATTACTTTCTTAAAGTTTTCATGATCTTTAAAACAATCTGAAGATACTAAAGAAAATAAAATAGATCGTATTCCGATTTCATATGTTTAAGTAATTCAATTTGACGATATATTTTTTCATAAATAAGATTCAATATTGATGCGCGAACAGAATGATGTAGACTATCTTAAAAAATGATCGGGAAAATTTAAACATGATCTATTAACAGATTAGTTCTACAAACTAACTCTCCATCATATGTTATAATAAGCGATTTTGGATGTTGAAACAGAAATGTTAATCAAACGCCCTTTTATTACTCATAGTAAAATTTGACTCTTACTGAATATGTTTGAAATATTCACAAGACCATTTCTCAATGTTCGTATATTTCATCTAATTTTCGACCTCTTACCTGCTAAATTCTCGGATTCAACTTTTACGATATACTTTCAGTTTATGATATTATTTATTTGCAAATAAATTATAAATACCGAACAGTTTGGAGATATAAAAAAACTATAAAGATGTTCGTTTCGAATTTTAACGAAAATTATCGACGTATTTTCAAGATTAAATAAATGGGCCAGTATTTTGATTACATATTTATCGATGCGGTAACAAAATATCCAAATTGAGTGGCAAAGGTAAAAAATGAAATCATTCGAGGTGTCAATCAATGAGATCGTACATATTTCTGAAGACTTTATCAAACATTTGCAAAGTTTTCAAATTCAATATTTAGGATATGGCATGTTATTAGGCTTATAATTCAGAAAATCTTTGATAATATTCCCTACATTGTTTCAGAGCAATTTAAATCTGTATGAAGATTTAAAATAAATGACTGCTTGTTATCATGAACAAGTATTAGCAATAGTATTCCTGGACCAATATTGTCCAAGTTGATCGAACCACATGCTGATTCTCATGTAACACACAGTCGTCAGATATCAACATTATTAAATTTTAAAAATGGAAAAGGTGACTCCATTTTTTGTAATTATTTGCTAAATCATTCAAAGCAGGCCTATGATGACACTGCTATGTTGATATCATTATGTTTTTTAATCCCTATCTAACTCAAAATATTTTAATAAATTTACGAAAACTACTTTAATTTAGTTAATTTATACGTTCACAATAAACATCACAGCCATATTTTAGATTCAGATGTATGCTTTATTAATACCTGTGAAAAAATCTGCCCTGCACGTTGTAATCATTGAACAGGATCGTATTTTACAGGGGTTCTCATCCTGAAGGTCGCCAAAGAATTCTGAAAATGCGACGTAATTTTTTATTTATATGTGTAAAATTGATTATTCAACTCATTTTTTCTGCTGGTTTTTCGAATAGTTATTCGTCAATTGTATTGGAAATAAAGATATCGTAGCTAACTTAATCATTTTTTCAAACAATTTGATTGTTTCAGGATAAATATATTTAGTCATTAATACTACATCCTATTAAAAGGGGTTTGAGATGCGTAAGTTTACGCCAATTCAGCATCACAAATACAACAGGTATTAGTACATAGAATGGAATATTAATAAAAATATTGTGAAGAAACGAAAGTTCTAATGAAGATTATTTACGTCTCGTATTCACTTTAGAAGTTAAATGTAGAATTGAAAACCCCCAATGCATTATTTGTGGAAAAGTTCTATCAGATTACACTATGGAGCCGAGCAAACTTCAACGCCATTCTGACATGCATCCGAACTTTTTGAACAAGGACACAAATTATTTTATATAGAAAGCTAATTGTGTCTGGAAAATCGATTTTGACGTTTGGGGCAATTGAAATAATCAAAACTTAGCTGCAAATGTTGCATCTTATTTGGCGTCGATCAGAATTGCCAGGGCTATGAAACCTCACACAATTGCTGATGAGTTACTATTGCCAACACCTAAGCATATTGTCCGAGTCATGATAGAAGAAGGATATGTAAATATATTAAATGGCATTTACATATCCAAAGGCACAGTACACAGGAGAATAGCTGACATGTCTGCAGATATTCTCTGTCAAATGATTCAGGAAATGAAATCCTCTAAACTTCCGATATTTACTATTCAGCTTGATGAATCTACAGACTTTAAAAATGGCTCAAAATGATTAGTGTATGCTAGGTATATACATAATAGTTTTAATGCGAGTTTCTCTTCTGTAAACGTCTTGAAATGACTACTAACCCATTTGATATAAATGAAAAAGTTCGTTCAGTTCTAGAAATCGATAAAATCTCATGAAAAAATATTTGTGGCTTGTGCACCGATAATGCTGTAAATATGATATGGTATCGTCGTGATTTCAATGTTTGGTACATAATGAATCGATAAAAACCATTGGAAATCACTGTATGATTTATAGACATATTTTAACAACGAAAACGCTGAGACAGGAATTACAAAACGTAATGATAAATGTGATTACTTTTATTAAATTAAATTCTTTGGATAGTCGACTGTTTGCAAAAATTTGTATCAATTTTAATGTATCCAACAATGCTCTTTTTTTCACCACAAGTGAAATTGCTATTAAGAGGAAAAGTTCTATAACGTGTTTTTCATCTTCGTGAAGAACTAAGACTATTTTTTAATCAGAAAGAAAAACTTCAGGTAGGATCACTTCGAAGTGAAGCATGTGATGTGTATAATATAGCTCCTCTGATTATATTTGCCATATTAAATGACCTTAATTTATACCCTCGAGGATAAGTCTCAAAGTTTCTCGACTGTTCATAAAAGATTAAATCATACAAAATGAAACTTCAGCTTTGGCAAATCAAATTAAGATGTTTCAAACCTTATCTAGGTTCTATGAGAAAAATGAAGTTGAACCTGATCAAACAAATATAATGATAATTATGATGGAAGAACATTTTCACAGGCATGATGACCAATTATCATTTTTTTATTCTAAATCTAACATATAGAGATTATGCACATGCAAGAAATCCATTTACAGTCATTGTTGAACAGGTCCCCAAGTATCAGGGGAAAATTTTATTGAACTCGTTAATAGCGATGTTGCCAAACCAATTTCTCCTCAATTTCTCAATTCTGAATTAAGTGTTTGAAGTCTTATTAAATTATATCTGAATAGTTTTTAAGCCTTATCTACCATTTAAACCCCCAATTTTTGCCAAACATGTTTTAAAGCCTCTGGTTTATCAAGTCTAAATATAGTACAGGACTTGAACCAGAAGATGACGTTGTTGGGATATTGCATAAACAGTCCCAAGAATTGCAGATCCAGTGAAGCAACCACAAGAATAATCTTCACAGTGATGATGACTTAGTATAACATGTAAAAACAATATATTAGTAATGTAGTTTACATTATTGCTCATGCTCAGCTGTGAATGTAAAATTGTGCATAAATATACAGCATTAATACTGTGATTAGTCTAAATTTAAAATGAAATAATGCAATTAATAAATATTAAACGTTTTTTTTTTATTTATAATCAGAAATCTATTTGGAACGAAAATGATTGCGTATTGTTTCGATATTAAATATAAAATAATGTTATAATCGGTTTATCAAATTTAAATTTTTATCGCGTGTATCAATAATATATACGATAAATTTGATTTGTAAATTTAAAACCATACAGTTAATTATGACATCATAATTTTTTCTAAATTTGGGGGTTGCAGCGCTTCGAAAAAGATATAAGAGGGATTAAAGGTGTCGCGGCCCAAAAAAGGATGAGAACCACTGCCTTAGAGTATGGTAGTTAATTTTTTTTGTTCTACAAATATGGTGTCAGGATGAGTTTAGGCATCATTTTTTTTACTCAGAAGATATCATCAAAAAGGTCGAGCTGTCTGCAAGACAAAAACAGAGGACGTATGGATAGCAGATAGGCTCGTTGGTAAGACACNCAGGAATAGCCTCTTGTATCTGTTTTGGAGTTGATAATGCTTCAGATCGACTGTAAAGATATATCTGGGATTCTGAAATTCCTCGTTCCCTTTTAAAAATAATAAATACAGTGGCAATCTCAAGCTTGATTCATAATATGGAAAGATTTGAAGCAACTTGGAACCTGATAAATTCTATTGATACCTAACATGTAAGGCTGACTCAAGAGTTTTAAGTAATCGACACGATTGGCAACGTATAGTTTCCAGGCACCTTTAGCAGTCAAAGGAGGGACTATTTTGTGAAAAATTAAGCCAGAGAAGAATTCATCAAGGATTGTTTTTGTTAAACCTTCACGGTGCTGAATTTGAACAATATTTGGAGACATTTTCATCCTGGTTATGAGAGGATTTACATTCCGTCTTTTTTATACATATAGAAAATTCGTGATACACGGCTCGATTGGCCTGTTATATATGATGTTACTTGGATAACCGTTCAAAAAGAGAAGCCTGTTTTCGTCAGATTCGGGCACATTGAATACTTCATAATGTTCTGGAATAATCGTGGATTTAAATGATTTGTACCCTTCAGGAACGAAATTCATTAGCATTCTGTCCGGGATGAAAATTCCATCACTTTTCCTGAAATAAATGCTGTGATCACTCATCAATCATCGTAATATCGAATTTTATATCATAAACGGAAAGTGTTAACAGGCTAAATATTATCAATCCGAGTTACATTTTACTATATTTAAGTTCACTGGATGGATTAATTACTAAAAATTTGTCCTAGTAATAGTAATTGGGTGGTTAGTCCCATTTGACCGTCTTAAGGATAACCAATAAATTTCGCTTAGAAGATTTTCGATCAGTAGAAATCGAATTATTTGCCAACCAAGGATGTACGTTCCTTCGTTGAAGATATATGGGGACAAATGTTTTGAGCATAAAATATTACAAACCCAATCTTCGACATTAAATGCCCACGCGCCGGTAACTTTAAGGAATATTAACCTTGGAGTTTGGTTATTCACAATAATTTGCGAACAGTAAAATTTTGTAATTAGTAGTTTTTGCTTGTTCGGGATTGTTCGGCTAATTTTAATTACATCGAGTTAAAGTTTTAAGCGAGGATACTCAGGAAAGAATAAAATCTGGCTAAACAATAACTAAAAACGACTTCGTTAGGATATTTTCGTGTGTTATTGGTTTAGATTCCATCTAGTCTGATTCCCGAGAATCCTCGCAATAACACGGACATTCAAAATGTAGTTCCTATTTCTGTTACGTCTTTAATGCTAACTTTGTATAGGTTTCATCACTGATCAGGTTACTTATCACAGTATCCGCTCCGTAACGCTTCCCTCATATCAACTCTTCGTAATTAATTTTTATTGATTTTAGATCATAGTTCTTGAACGATATACTTTTTTGAGTAAGTTCCTTGCTCGAAGACAGTAATATAGACAACCATGTGATTGTGCGCCAAACAGGCGTCTCAATTTAAATCATACACTTTTAACTTCAAAAGACATTTTAGCGATGAATTAGTTCTTTTTACGTACAATGCATTTCGACTAATTATGTCACCGACCTCACCAAAATTCTAGATAGTTAAGGATGCTCAAGGTGTTATGAACTTGAATTGATTTTCACAGTATCGCGATTATAAATCGTAACAACGTAGTGTATTTTGTTAACAGGAACTAGAGTTCAGTGTATAGCATATTTTAGATAATTTAATATTTTGAGGGGTGTTTTAAATATCAAGCTTTGAAATTAGAAATCCAAAGGACTGTGTTTTACCTATAAAACGTTAAAAATTATTGCGATGAACTTCACAATCAGTTGAATTGACATTTTTATCATGTGTTTAGTTCAGGTTTATTGAACAGAAACTTGTCTTAGAAACGTAAAAATATTGAACGTAATTCAACGTTTGTAATGAAGATATCGTTGCTGTTGTTCATTTTTCCACGAATTGATACTTGGTTTGATGCCTTCGCCTCTGATTATGTCCTGAAATATTGAGAGTCTGTTTTTCGTGCAGATTTACAAAATGATAGTGATTTATGTTTATGTAAATATATACTACGATAATTTGAGGCCTGGCAAAAATCAGATAATCAATGTAAATAGGAAACCATTTATCGGACACTTCCATTTAATCAAAGAAATCGTTTAAATAGACATTTGTAATATTTAAACTCTCCATCATCAATCGTTTGGAATCGAGGTGACAACGATATGGATTCGAATTACTACACTCGTGAAACTTGAATATTTCTTTACGCAAAATATCTATTCTTCCAAGAAATAGCTTACATTTTCTTTCGTAGCTGCAGAAATTAGAAATGATATCTTCCCAACCAACCAAGAACCTCCAGGTTTAACTTCCGATTGATAAATTTTACAGATTATAAATGAATATATGAAAGTAAAGGGATTCCTTTATTATTCAGAGGAATGAAATATGCCAACTGGGAGAGAATTCGAGGCGGTATCACAAAGCTATGATATTCAACTAATTGGTAAGTATGGTGTCATTTTTATCATCTATGTTAAAATAGGGCTAGGTTATCTGAGGAATATTGGAAACTCTCGCCAAATCTTTTCAGTTATTGATCCATGATACACAGCCTTGATTTACATACCCCCTTAATCAACACTGGCTCTAACTAGTTTCATGACAGGTGACATCGGTTTTCGTCTCGGTTACTGTTTTAATTAGCCCACTGGCTTAAATCTCGTTTTTCAGGGTGAGCGGGTGTGGTAATGGGGAGTTGAATGATTTTACAGTTAGGTAACCAGAAGCAGGCTCGATTATACGATGTGCTGCAAAAAAATGCATCATAACATGGCCAGCATTGATGTTTTGAACAAGCATCTAAATCGTGTTGTGAAATCAGTATGAGAAATGAACATTCTTTCGTCTTTTAGTGTAGGGAATTGTCTCGCTTCCCGTTGTAGAGTTCACTGGATCTCAATGGCCAGGCATAAAGTAATCGTCCACTGTTTAGTATTATTTTTGAGTTACTGGTATACTACCGGAGCGAGATTCGATAACACGGCCCCACTTGAAAGACGTGAGGCCGGTGTAACCCCCGTCACCACATTTCCGTTTACCCGCCCAGGCCAGCGCCATATTTTAGACCCTAATTTATAACCAATCCACGGCTAAATCGGACTAGTACAGAGATATTCCATAGAATCCACAAAATTCCGAGTGTTGCCGAACATTTAGTGTTGTGATCCTCAAGTTAACTCGAATTAATCCAAAACCAAACATGAATTATGATTCGAAACAGCTATATGTTGAAATTTGCAAGTTTTACCTACCCCTAGTCGTCTACCAGTTCGTTCTGCGATACTTATAAATGCGTCGCCACTAAGTTCTCGCGTATATTCGCACAAGTTGACGGGTATGGTTATCATTGTCACAAGAATACACTATGATGCTGATTTTATGAACAAACTGGGTCAAGGAGAATATTTTGTTGAAAAACCACCTCACACTCACTTTCAAAGCGCGCCAGTTCCATCCAGTAGGATGCATGGCAAATTATTAACGACCCAAGTCGATCAAAAAGCGTATTCATGTCAGATTCTACAGATTTTTAGTACCTATGCCATTTTGAGTCACCTTCGATATGAGTTTCGGAGTTTTTACACCTAGGAACTAAGAATCGTACTTGTTAGAAAGCGAATAACCTTTTATTCGTACGGTCAATTCAAAACGTTTATTTGATGAAGCATCTCGATCCCTATTCTGCAAGATTTGGGCTATGCTGAGATCTCAGTGATTTAATTGAGTGAATCTTTTATGATAATGCGAGGAGCCTGGTGCACCTGAGTTTATTTATATTTATTGAAGATAATTTTTAAATAATTTTCAAACTAATAGATTGTAATCGGTTCACCGCAACATATTAGTTAAGGAATTATACGAATTCCATGTAGTCCACCCTTTCTTCTTCTGGATGAGATAAAAAAGAAAAAAATACTTATTCGATCAAATATGCATCCAAGAGACAGCTTGCATCTCTGACTATCAACTTTTAAAACAATACCTCAAAACTATCCCTATCAAGCCTTTGAAATAGTTTTATATAGCCATAGAATCACATCATCTAAATGGAAGCTGACATTTGATTTCGTCTGATTAATATCTGATAGAAATATCGCCGAATCAGACTGTTTTAAGGATAAATATCTGATCAGCCTACCCCATCATTCCACTTCATATTTTTTAATATACGTTATTTCCATCTTACACCGAAAATTAAAACAATTTTTACTCTGATTATTAATATGCCACGATCTTTAACCTTTTGGATTATAAAAGGACATTCATTAAACCGATATTTTTGATCGTTCTTGATAAAGTTTTTTCGTTTATTTCAGAAGTAATAGATTCTGACTGAGCATATCTTTGAAGCATTTTTATTAAAATACACGACCTATTCCAAGTTTCCATGATTTACCGGATGTTTTAAATAACATTATCAAGACTGGAAAAGTACGCCAAGGTATGAACAGCATCCACAGCTTGTTGCATTTAATAAGCGAGAAATTACAATATGAATCATATACAAGAAATTCATGAATCCACGGAGTGATATGTCATTCGAGGGCAGCTCTCTGAACATAGTTAGGGTTAAGGACTTCGCTAATACAAATAATGGAAATTTTTGATTGTTGTAAATTGTTCATTTCTGACCATATCATAACATTAGTGATGATATTTGAAAAACGACTGCATTAACATTTTCATAGTATCACAGATAATGATGTCGTTCTGCGTTAGATAACTCAGTATTGTACCAGAAGTGACTCTGCACAACTCCGAGCTTAATCATCATAAATTGTAAACGATTAATATATCTAAAACAGAAATCTCATAAACAAGATTATCAGCACTAATTTTTAAGAGAATATTCCAACAAAAGAAGTCATTTATAAAGCTGTACATTAATTTAAAAACTACATTCTGAATGTTACCTAAACTTGTCGAATGTCTATGAAAGATTATGCAGGATAGATATCGAATTCATGATGTAGTATGAAATCAGATTTAAGAATCTATTCATTATATCTGTGAAGAAATGATTAAAAAAATATTTTTTCTCGTGCCCTCAGATTTAGATACCAATAAACAGCCTGGACAGTCTTATGATGATAAAACGTTAGACTAGATCTATTAAAATAAAAATTATATTAGACGACAGAGTAGTAATATTTTAACTTTCCTATATTCTCAATCACCAATAATTAATAAAATGACATATTTGAATCAATAATATCTGTTGTTGAACATTACAGCATTTTACGTCCAAAATGGCAGAAATTCCGATCATGAAATTAAAAGGTTCCTCCATTGAATTTAGTATAACAAATAAATTGTAGAAAGATTATTTGATGTTAGGCAAAATCAAATCTCAGTAAACGGCAGTACATATTTCAATCTTTAATCTGAATGAATATTCTCACATCCCTAAAAGTTAGAATGAATATCAATTTACTTATAAATACAGATTCGGAACCTTTGAACGTCCTCATCGGAGAGTCGGCCATTTTGTACGGAAAATGGTATAATTGGATATGAAATTATGTTTAATTCGAGAAGGCCGCGGAGTAAGCTTTTAAAAATCTCATTTCTTGCCAAATCTTATATGCATGCTTCACTTAATAGGAATATCGAAAGAAGCCGCGAGACGACCATATGAAGATACTTGTTTTAATCTAGACGTTACAATAGTTCATTCTTCCTAATATAAATTCGAAGAGTTTAAAACTGCCTATGTTTAAGAGTAAAATGATATAGAATCTCACGTCAACCCGAAAAACGTTTGAAGGCGTCTGCTTATGACGTTATAATCATAAAAGTATCAAATCTTGCATTTCTCCCTTGACATATGCGGTCTGTATGCGAGAACATAATAATTTGAAATTATCTACATAAAAATGTGCGAAATGAGTACAAAAATGCGACGCTAGTAGTTGTGAATTTCTAAAAACGATAAAAGACGTGCAAGTATCCAGAAATATAAACGTGGTTTGACTTCATATTAGTGCAATCAATTCGAGACGTGTAGTCAAGAGATTAAAGCAGAATATGACAACGTAGATATCCGAATCAAATGAGTAATCTAAAAAAAACTTCTTCAACTATCTAAGATTTTTTCTGGATTTTATATTTATCAATAAATATCGAATACTTGGAATATTAAAAATGAACTAAAAATCAATTGTATGTTTGGCTATTTTTATAGTTTTTTGGGTTTATTTCAATTTTCATTATTAGGAGCATGGTTATGAAATAATTTAGCGTTATATTTATGATTTTTTGCGTTTAATGTCAAAACTAACCCCGTCAGATGAAACCACCAATTAAAATATAGTGTTTTTCGATCTATTTAATTAAAGTTGCCACAAGTATGAAAAATAATTGCACGAACGGAATAATTCACCTATATTTGTCAACCTTTTAAATTTACAGGTATTCCGATGTTTTTAAGAGTTAACAAAGTAAAACTTAGTCTGTTTTCAAACACGAATTATGAGTGAAAACAAATGAAAAAAATATTTGGACCCCAACCCAACCATGAAGTTAAGAATTGTAATTTTGATTTATGCCGCATCGAGAATAAGTACAACCCCGATTGTACATAGAATCCCTTCCCACATAATTCATTTGAAAAATATGGTTTGCGGCGTTTTGCAAATTTCTAATCCATTTGGAGAACAAAATAAATAGAAACACTCTCCTTCTTATGTGACGCACTTACAACCAACTTTACAATTGTTTTAGCAAACAAAATTCGCGTTTACGACATTAATGGTTTATCAAGTTTTGCACTATTGGCGTATTTGAGAATTTTTAGATTGATTGAAAGCATGAAAATTGATAAAACAAGTT
>JWZT01000205.1:6878-45087 GCA_000827895.1 Thelohanellus kitauei
GATTATGCCTAAGACCATTTTTTCAACTTTCTGCGTGTGTATTAATTTGATAATAAAGTGTCGAAACTGGAATTCATGATATTTTCTCAGTTAGAACTTTATTTGAACTTGTTTCTGATTTTCCTATTGATACTGATTAGGTTGTCGAAAAATATAATCTGTGATAATGATGAATGCGTGTTTTAATATTGAGTGAATCAGGTTTATAAAATTTAGAAATTAAAAACCAATCAATCTTCACAAAATACTAAATATTTATCATATTGATGAGTAAAATTAACAACAATAACATTATTTTATTAGGGAAGGGGTACAAGAACAATCTTGAATGAATAAGACTCATGAATTGCCTTATTTAGATGACATTCATCTAACACAGATGTTTTCCACTGGTGGCCTGGGCACCAATCGTTGTTTTCTAGGTACGTACAAGAGGGCTCGTGGACAAGACGAAATATGTTTTGAAGAATTCGTGTAGAAAGTATCGTTAGATTGATTTTTTTAAACTTTATAAAAATAACCTGTCATGCGAATGTTTGAGACTAAAACAATAATATGCAAATTCTATATTTTCTGGTTTTTAGTTTTACTACTTCTGATTTCCGAGCTAACCAGTATAGTAGATCTGCAGTCAGTGAATGATTCGACGAATGTCATCTTGTCAATGATTCCTATATACTTATCTTAGTGTATTCTTTAAAAATCTGGAAGTGGTTAAGCAAAGGCATCGTTGATTAATGTTGTTGGCCATTTATTCAATATTTGCATATGTAAACCATCAAAGCATACTAAAGTTGAGAAATATCTAAACACGAGGTCTGACCATTTTCTGAAAGATTCGGATGATCAAATAGCTAAACCCTAATAAATAAAATGACAAGAGACAATATGATCTAGAACATATATCATTTGGTTTACAGTGAGGTGGGAACAATCATAACTATTCTGTTTTTGTTACGTGTTTGTAAAAAATATGGAACTATTCTATGAAAACTGCAAAATTGATATCATTTGTCTACAATGGAATCGGAACTTGGCAGTAAAATAACGAACTACTTTGCGAGGCAGAAAGAGCGACTTTGGAACCAATATAAACTGAAATGGCATGATAAACTGTAAATGAGAAAGTTTTTCGTGTGTCTGATTTTGTTTTAAAAAAAAGGCATTGCAAAAATCTTAACACAGATAAAGAAAAGCCTATACTCTCATAAATAGATCAGATATAACATTTTGTTCCAGAGACTGAAATTAGTCACCAATCGAAAGCCGTGTCATCTTCTGACAACATAGAAGGAGAGTACTTGCAGGCATATCTGAAGATGTATTCTTTCAACTGATTTCTACCATTTAGCATGCCAAATTCGCCATTCAACTTGAAGAAATAAGAAATATTTCAAATGTTTCATATTTTTGGTTTTGTTTTAATACTTCTGGTAAAAGGGATTCATGTAAGAATTTTTTTTCGAAGGTCGCTACATAGATGTACAAGTGGAGAACAACCATCCCGTGTTCTTTATGCCGTTTTTGAAGAATCGCGACTAATAAGACAATATGCGCTTGCACCTCTTGCGTCGTTGCGATAATTGGCTTGCTGTCCAATTTAGCCTCAAGAATTAAATAATCGATGCCTAACTTTGTATAAATCCAATGTATGATTTTTTACGAGGTATTACACCCTGAGGACGTAATCGAGATCTAGCAGACGTGTTTTCGAAACATATTTTTAATGTTAAATTTTCAAAGTCTGGTCTCTCAATCATCATTTATTTGAAAACACCTACAGCGAAACGAAGTCGATACAACGTTTTAGTTGTGATACACATAAATCCGAGGGCTGTCACGGTGTTGCATAATGGGCCATATTATGAGTTAAGAGACGAATGGCTCATTTTTCTAAATCAGTATCATGAATAGATTCTACGCTTCGTCTCAAATAAGACATGTGTTGCTCGATTACCCCATCTTGCAGATACTTCAAAAATTAGAAATAGATTAAATCTGTAACTGAAAATTCTTGACTCAAATCTTTTGTAAACGAATGACACAGTATGATGCCGTCTTAAAGAAGCTTCTTTAGAGAAGATGAGATTAATTTACTCCTTATATGTTTTCTTTGGTGTCTGATGTACTTAGAGTGAACAATAGCTCGAAATGTATAATTACAGGCACCATTTTGAAAGGCAAATGACAACCGTATCATTACTTTCATTATATCAGAAACGACGACACTTGCGCATTTTATTCTAATATATAAGTACTTCTAATGCGAGGCACAGATTTAACTGGTCTCTAAAACAAATAATATCCTGAATTGTCGTTAAATTGAACTCCGCGCTTGTGTTTCAGCAGACAGCAACGGCTTCACGTTCAGTCTATCATGTTTCTAGGAGTTATGGATGATGTAACACAACGCCATCAGATTCCTGCAACTATTCTCTACGACTAAATGTGCGAAACTGCATTTTCCTCATTTTACTGCGACAATGACAAATTTCAGGCCCAGGATGAATATTGAAAATGACATATTCATATATTTGTATATCATACCAGCGCGTTTGGATCATACTATCTACAGAGAAACAAGCACAGACTTTTCAAATAATAGAACAAGGTTTAACAAACATACTAGTATGTATTTTGGCAATCATTTCATTTTTCAGTAGATTTTTCGGTATGTGAGGTGATTTTACATGTTGTGCTGTTAACATAATCTTTGACTATCTTTTAGTAGAAATATATTAGATCTCATTGGAAAAGGTAATAAGATATACTCTTTCCAAAACTTGATAGATGAAAGATTGACCATGGGGTGCCTTGAGTATGAAAATCTTCCACGCGTGTTTGGAACATCTTTCGGGTAAACAGCATTATGAATTTTGAAAACCTTGAGTAGGTTGGATTGTTCTGCAATGTAATTAATTGATGATAAGTAAATTTCTACCACCACCTGTTTCTTCTTCATCAGAACATAATATTTTATTCAGAAGATAACTGCATTTTAAACGGTATCAAAACCTTGTTTCATCTGACTATAGATACGTCTTAAAGTTTAATTCGAGATAGAGATGTGCGCAGTAGTTTTTTTGATAAAAATTATAAAAAAGAAACTTTACCCAATTACAGAATGTTACCTCTTTGGAGATTATGGCAGTGAGAATTAAGTTTTTGTTCACAGACTTTGAAAAATGTCCCCAGGCTATAATGGCTCTTTATGTGTAAGAGAATAATTTTAAATTACGTCATATGCCGTCAAAAAGTCAGATGTTCTCATGATTACATTTAAAAATTAACTTTTCATTTGTTATAAAGTGTGGTCTTTAACATTGTATGTATTCCATCTTCCATGGTCTTAAAGAATATTGAGGTAGGTTCACGAGTCGAATTGTTTCAGTCTTTTCTTGACATTAGATTTAGCACAACAAAAAAATATTTCTCAGAATTATCATTTAATTTTTAAATAAAATTAATTCAAAACATTTGAATATCGACATCTGAAAGTCAGCCATCTCGACAGGAAATGATGTAATATATGTTTTCAAACATTTTTGATATATTTGTTCAAAAAATGCGTCTTTTATTAAATTACTGACTTTTTTCATGGATTTATTTGAATCTTCCAATTCTTATTCTAAAAATTAACAATTATACTTATCGGCTGACATAATTTAATTCGGCTGTTGTTCGCCTAAATTTTCAAAACAGTTGAAAATTACTCGCTGCTTGAAAAAAAAGATACACAGCCTTAGATGAAAGAAAACACCTATCTTCTTTAGAAAAATGGAAATAGAATTCTCAGATGGTTTTCGACACAAATCAATTTCTTCCAACATTTTTGTGCTGTGTTTAATTACAGATCGTTCATATGCCATTAAATTGGTACAATAAAGGTAGGATAGTTATCTATTGTCTTAAGAATGTATTTGCTAAATATATCTCTGATCTAAATATATGTGTGTATTTTTTGTAGAGTATTAGGCTCATTTTAACTCTGAACTATGTATTTGGCATTTCATTGATATGATATGAAATTATATTGTTATATTTTCAACCGGAACACTTGCATACAATCAAACAGCCTATAAAATTTAGTAATCTAATCTAACTCAAAATATATTAAATGTGGATAATTTTCATCTAAAAACAATTTTATTGAAATTTTAGGATTATTTATTAATTTTGGTTTCACTTTTTACATCCAAAACAAAATATGTTAACAACAACACACGATGATGAGAATTTAAAGAAAAAAAATAAATTTTAGAATATCTGGAATAGAAAACTTCAAAATCATTCCCATAGTTTATTTGCGATTTTATATTCTCTTATTACAAAATATATTTTAAATAGATGTTCATACGAAAAAACTGCGAGATATAATGTATAGCTCCCAAGAATAGAGACTATGAGATAATGGTATATCAACTTAAATACGTTTGAAGGAATCAATGGCCATTTTTTTTCAGACTAAACCTAAAAGAACATAGTAATGTATCCCATATCGAAAAATGTTAAGACAGCTCTTGCACTTTCTCAACAGCCAAAAAAAACATCAACCTGACTCAAAAAATATAACAATTTTCTGATGGCTAATGTCGTTTCTAGATTCTTAAATGACGATGCAGGGCCGATGAATAAGATTTGGATGAAAAAAAATGTTTCTGTTCAACTCAAAAAATAAAACACTGAAC
The DNA here is from genome assembly GCA_000827895.1 of Thelohanellus kitauei. NCBI lineage: Eukaryota > Metazoa > Cnidaria > Myxozoa > Bivalvulida > Myxobolidae > Thelohanellus > Thelohanellus kitauei. The sequence continues at coordinate 11,567 of JWZT01000205.1, forward strand.
CCATTTGAAACGTTCGTAGATGAGCCATAGACATGCGTATCATTCGCTGTGAATTTATCTCGTTATAATGGTGTCAGCAGCTGAACACTGAGTGTACGATTTTTAAGAAGATCAACGACCGCAATTCGAGGACCTAGAACTCATAGGTGAAATAATGGGTTGGTCCGCCCGCCAGAAAAAAAGGCATGATTTTGATATCGCTAAATAGCGAAATGAGAGCGAAGGTTGGACAGGGGATGGACCATCCCATGGACAATAAGCCGGGAACCGACGATGACTAGTACAACAACCTCAATCGTGCTGATAAAGCTTTATGACACCTTCAATAAGCCTCTGGGCGGAAGGTCAGAATTTGCGAAGCTCTCCATTAAACAAGGGAAAAATTTATCGAGTAATCTGAGGTTGGAGAAAGGGCTAAACTTACCGTTGAGTGCATTCCCAATAAGACTTCAGAACAAATAGTAAAAAACAAACTACTGTCTTCGATCCCAACCAACGTAAGCGATCTCTTTATCCTAAACGACCACCTATCGGTTGATGAGATCGTTAAAAATGGCCAAAAACTGATAGAGAAACACTCGCAAGAGACTCTAGCGGGCTTAAAGAGCAAAGATCAGGAATACGAAGACCGGATCAGGGTGCTAGAAAGAGATGTTTCTGCCCTCAAACTAAGCAAACCGACCTGTACAAACTCTAAGCGAGAACGATGTACAAAATTTGTTGTTCTTCACACATCACTCAGGACTGCAACGGGAATGTTAGCTGTTATACATGCAAGCGACGTGGCCACATTTCAAGAATTAGTCAAATGAATCATGAGACGTTTAGAAAGGGTAGAGGAACCGTGAGATGAGGGGGGGTGTTGATCTATTCCACCCTATGACCGCGAAGGTTAGAGATGAGGTAGGGAGTGAATGAATGCTCAGCGTTAGTCGACACAGAATCACCACGATCTATTATTAAATACAATACAAATAAATCATCATATTATACCTTTGATAATTGTTCAAAACTTTTGACTGTGTGCGGCGAATCGTTGGATGTCATCGAATTTGAAACATTACCAGTTCTAATGTATGGTAAACAGTGGAAATCGAAATTCCTAGTTGTAAAAAACTTGACATAGATGCAATGTTGGGGAGAGGTTTTCTTTTCCATCATGACATTACAATCAAATTAACAAATATAAAAGGCAAACTTTTGACAGCAGTGTCGGCGGTGGAATACACTTAATCAATGGATGTAGAGCTGCAGGAGGCTCTTGATGAATATTAACATATATGTTTTAATAGTTAATTGGACCTGGGTTGAACAAATTTTATCAAACTTAAGATCGATACAGATGCTTCTAAACCGTTGACATCTCAGTGCAGAAAGTTACCACCTATATTGTTACAAGTCGCTGAACAGATGATCACAGAGATGCTAAACGCGGGATAATTAGACCCAACTCTAGCCCTTGGAGAGCGGCCGTAACTTTACCACATAAAAAAAGATGGCTCCAGGAGATTTTCAATATATTTCCGGCAGTTAAATGTCGTTGTCCCACTCCATAGCTTCCCTCTACCAAGTATGGAGGACATGTTAGATCGACTAAATGGGTACTCTTTTCGGCATTGGAATAAAAGTCTGCATGTGGCCAGATACCGAGCGAAGATTGCGATATCCCGAAAACAGCATTCTCTGCTGGGCTAGGTTTGGGACTATATGAATTTACAACTATGCCCTTCGGTCTAAACGGCGCACCTCCAACGTGTCAAAGACTGATGGATATCATCTTGAAAAATTATAAAAAACGCATTAGTTTACCTTTACGACATCATTATCTTTTCACCAGATCGAAGGTCACCCATAAAACATTTTATAGGAACTCTAGATCTGCTCGAGAAGGCCAATTTCAAAATTAACAAAGAAAAGTGCGCTTTTGGAAAAAAGGAAGTCCAATTTTTGGGTCATATCGTATTAAAAAGACTTTGTGAGGGCTAATCTGGATATGATTGAGTGTATTGACAGAATAGACTCTGCCAAAAAATCGATTAGATTTATCAAGTTTATTAGGCTTATGCAACTACTATCAAAAAGTTATCGATAAATTTGTCGAACTTGCGTTCCTGTGGTACCAGCTATTAAAAGTTAATGTGCCCTTTAAATGGAACAATGAATCCGAGATAGCTTTTCCAAACCTGCATAAAGCGCTTCACTTCATACCATTATTGAAATTCCCAGTGGATAGCCAACCATTACACTTGAACACTGATGCATCGGGACATTCGTTTGGACTTAAACTGTGACAAATGATCAATAACTCAGAGTGTTTGATTGCTTTCGCTAGTCGTAAGCTCAAACCCTCAGAAATGAACTATTCTATAACGGACAGTGAAACGCTGGCTTAAGTTTGGCCACAAAACATTCCGTCACTATCTTCCTGCCAGAAGTTTTCTGATCCATTCTGTCCAAAACCCTCTCAAGCACCTCTCGTAATTTGAGACGTTCATAATAGAAGGGCCAGGAGGCTCTCAATAATATCCGATTTCAATTTTTCTGTTCAATATGAGCAAAGTAACCATAACGTCGTAGCAGATTCACTTTCAATAAATAATTGTCTCAGTTTTTAGGTTACAATGGGAACTCGATGCTAAAAACGAATAAACATTAGACGAAGGAATTCGCACAATTGTGGATATTGTTGAAGGTAAAATTGATAGGAACCAGGACATCAAATCCGAGTTTAAAAAAAAATATTGAACAAATTAGTAATGATAGAGGGCTCACTCTATTACGTTAATAATGGATCTCAAAGCTTAGTCATTTCTGAGAAAATATGCAATGATCTAGTCATCAAAGTTCATACAGACGACTTGGACCACAGCGGATTGAGAAACACCATTCAGTCCTTACAGAACTATTACTTTTGGCCGAATATGATAGACATAATAAACAGGGTTTCTTCAGATTGTAAGATTTACCAAAAAAAAAAAACAATGGACCACCAAAGACTCCAAAAGCACCACTCCAACCTATGAGGCCAGACAATGCCTTCACTGATTGTCATGTCGACTTTATGGGCCCGTTACCAGTGACTTCCAAAGGGAATAAATATGTGATCATATTTGTTGATCGATGTACCAAGTGGGTTGAGGCATTTCCTTTAACAGACCAAACGGTACTAGAGGCTGCATAATATTTTGTGAAAAACATAGTTTGTCGTTTTATTGTGCCAGCATGAATCCATTCGAACCATGGGCGACAACTCGAATCACTATTATTTCAACAAACAAGCCAGCTCTTGAAGATTAAAAAGTCACATAGTATGCCATACCATCCAGAGGGTAACGGACTTGCCGAACTATATATTCGTACATTGAGGATGAGAATGAGAATGCTTATTCAGGATCGAAAAATCAGAGTGGGATAAAATTTGGGATCTCTCGTTAATTAACATTCGAACGAGCACGAATGAATCGACAAAATTTTCACCTTTTCAGATGGTGTAAGGTAGAATGCCACGACCAATAAGTGTTTCCCTAACTTTAATTGAAAAAATGCACGTCGATACAAGATAATTACAGAATGGGATTGAAACAACAGAAGAAAAGGCCAACACTAACATCGATAAGTCTTTGAATAAATATAAGTACTAATACGATATTAATTCCGAACCCTAAGAATTTCGTCCCGGAGATGAAGTCTGGTTGACAGATCCTACGCGGAAACCATTGGATCCTGAATACAAAGGTGCTCTAAAGGTCATTCAAAGACAATTGCTCGAAACCTATCTTGTCGAAAATATTTCTGGACAAAGGCAGTCAAATTATTCAAACAGATTGAAACTGGCAACTAATGAAAGTCTGGAAGCCAACGACAAAAAACCGCTAAAGATCCCAGATTCAAACAAGCACTACATCGAATCATCATTGCCAAATTTCGGGATGGGGAGAAATATAACGTATGTAGATTAGCCATAAACATGCTTATTATTCGCTGTGATTATATTTCGTTACAATATGAATTAAGATTTTCAATTTAGGATCATTTAAAAGTTAGTTTTCTGTTACAGCCTTTTCCGTCCTAAATGGCCAACTTATGCTTATGACATTCAAAGATTCCGACTTTTAATTTATTATAAAAAGTATATTTAAGAAAGATTGTTTGCTGTTAGGGAAACCAAATCTCGGTAAACAACAGCACATATTCCATTCTGGAATCTGAATGAATATTCAATCAACCCTAAAATTTAGAATTTATATAAATATCAATTAACTTATAAATACAACGTCAGAACATTTGAATGTCATAATCAGATAGTCGATCATTTCGGACAGAAAATGGTCTATCAGAGTTAGTTTTATAAAGATTAGCCGAATTTTATCAAACTTCATTAAAAATGAAATTCTGAGCAGACGAGTCTGATGTATTTATTGATATAGAAGTGCATTTCTGAATCAAAAATCTACAATATCTAAAGTGCAAAATCTAATTGATTTAAAAGACATCAATAGAATATTTGATTATTCTTGCTAATTTTTCTTTCCAATTTAATTTTTTTTACAAGTTTAATATCAAAAATTTAATGGGCTCTACAGAAAATTAGACAGTAGATCTAATTGCTGAAAATGTCACTACTTTTTTTAATAACCATTATAAAATTTATAATTGTAAAGTAATCAGAGTATTTATCTTGAAAAATGTAAATAATCTGATGATTCTCATTTATTATCAAAGTAAATTATGATGTAACATGATATTTTCTTTGAGTTATAAGCTGTATAGTTTGGATTCAATATGGCTTAATCGAGAATCAATAATCCATCTACAAATAATGTTATCCTGAATTGGCCACCTCTTTACAGTTCATGCCAATCAAATCCTATATCTAGGTAATTATTTTTTATTAGAGAAGAAGGCAGTTTTGTTTATTGATCAATAATCATATTTTAAACTGACGTTGAATTATGAAAATTATATGAACAATTTAAATTAGTAGGTTATAAATTTTCTTGTGATGTTTGAAGTTTACTCTATTGATTGTGTAATCAATTCTATATGCGCGCTGATTGCATTTATAAAAATCTGTTAATATTTTAATTGCGAGGGTGTTTAAGTGATATTTTAATTGATAGAGCACATTTCTATAAAGTATAGAAAGATAAAAATCGGTTCAAGAATATTTTATTTGTCTGCCAAATCCATTTTTAGTATTCCCCGACTATTAAATGATTTCAGTTCAAGTCATTTTACTCATAACATGAAACGTATATATATAATTTTAATTTGGAAATATAAACAGAAATATAGTATACCATAAATTCAATGACTAATTTGGGTTTTATAAAGGTTGAGAATCATACTATATAGCACTGTACCCTTCTATTCGTTTCAAGTGGTTAAATTATTTTGATCCATGAGCCAAACATTTCATATTAACATTCTCTTTATAATAAATAAGAAGACATGCGATGTCAAGTGATTCAGATTGTAACATAATGTATGTTTTATCATTAAAAAAAATAGACAAAATCATGTTGTTGTGAATTACAATAATTCACGATTTATAGCGAATGCCAAATTATTAAAAATTCGTCACCTATATGTGGAGTTGATAATTATTCTCGGTATTTGATGTGTTGAATATTTTTGTGGAGCATGACATTTGGTAAATAACACATATCAAAAAAACTGCAAAAAAAGAAATATCAGATTTATACACATCCAATAAACTATACCGTCTTAGGTTATTCATGAGCAAAAAGTTTATGATTTTAAAGCACAACTTCTGATAAAAACTGAAAAAAATTTATGATTTTAAACTACCGGTAATTATTAGGGTTATTTTGAATGATTAATAATGTTAAACGAGATCTCATACTATAAAATACAATAAGGCAAGACATTCTTTAAAGACCTTACTCAATAACAGCCGCAGAAGTGCTCCACTATAAGCAAGATGCGTAGGCTTATCCACTTGCAGCTAGTTTCTAACCAGAACCCTGGTATCAGCGTATAGATTTCGTAAGTCTTAAGCCGAAATCCCTCTGTTGTATCCTCAATCATTAGCGTAACCTTCCTTCGGGTGAACAAGACTAGCTTCATCTTCTTCAGGAATTTATACCCTTAGTTGAGCTGTAATAATACGTGTTATCTCTTAAGAACTCTTTCAATCCCTAACATGAATGAGGAGACGGAGACTGATCGCCCCATTCATCGAAATAACACATTTAACCAATACACGAAAATTTTCTAAAAATTGATTGAATATGTATATGAAACGTAATCTAAGTGTTCATTTGACTCATATGTAAATATTTGTACATTAATATATCCAAACTTACAAAACATTTAGTCGAGGCGCATGTCTCGTATTTCAGAATGATAAAATTACTTTCCTTGTAAAATGAGTTTGAAGCTGAGTTTCTTGAGAAATATTAATCCGTCATTTTCGGTGTATTAAAAATGTCATTATGTCCTGATGACGATTATAAACATAATTTTTTGTCTCATAAATCTATAGTAATTAAGTGTATAATGAATAATTAAATACCTTTTGGATATCATCAGTATTCATCGAGGAAAAAAATCTTGATCGATAAAATCGTGTTCAGAAATATATTTGATATACACCGTTTTTCAATCATTATGTATCGATGGTTTTATTAAAAATTTACATTTTCGCGCATGATTCATATAGTTTTAGTCAAAATGTATCTCTATTTCAATCAAATGGTCTAACGGTTTTTAACAAATAAAATCAAGAAAAAAAATTGTTAAAAAGATCCGATCAGTAATGCTCTTGATGCAAAACGTGTGAATTCATCGATCACAGAGGCGACATCTGTTTCCGAGATCTGAGTCGAAGCCTCAAAAATTGTAGATAATAGAGTTTTATCATCGAAGATAGCCATGCATGACTATAAAATTCTGTCACCATCGAGAATAACAGCTCGATGTGGATAGAAGTGTCAGGAATGTTGGAATAAAGAAGATTGAAACCTCATACAACAAAGTGATATTTTGCAAATTTCTCTATTGTATATGAAAATTCGTCCCACGCTGAATATAATTATCATAGATATTGTAATGTTCCATCATTTGACAAAAGTCTGTGAAGTTATGGAGTATCGAGCGTATCAATTTTTTTACTACTCCTTGCTCGACACAATTGAATCCGATCGAATGTCTATTCTCAAAGTGGAAAAGTTTCACCAAGTCGGACATGAATATTTTTGGATACGTAAATACTCACTTGTCAACAATCTCTACAGCCTCTACTCAGATCGTGGTATGTGATTGTGCAGTTTGGATAAGGGAATCTACACTTTTTTCCTAATGAGCACCAGATAGAGAATTTTTATAAATTTTTTTTTTCTTAGTTGTATTTGTTAAAAATTTTTGGGGATTTTGATTAAAACACCTACACATTACGATTCGAACTGTTACGGTGATGCCCGTAAAACAACTATGTAGAATGACACATAGGGGCATCTTGAATGATAAACGGGGTATTTCAATATATTGGATTCAATAAAACCAAAAAAAAATAGCTGATAAACATTTACTTCTACAATTATTTCATAAACTTTGGCAAGCATTAATGCCCCTACTCTCCGACTTGAATAGATTGTTAATGCCAAGAGTAAAGACGCATAAATATTTTTTGCAATATTAAGTACAGTTTGTTATTTTGCTATTTGTTATTATTTTCGATTTGAAACCAAATATAATCGACTAGTACAATTTTTTGGAGGCAGTAAAAAACGCTCCTTCCCATTAGGCTATTTATTTAGTTAAATTTCAGATTCAGAAATGTTAAATAACTCTTGTTTTAGATTAATTTTTGATGTGACCTAAGTTGATAATAAAGTTACGTGTATGTAAGTTTATACGATATTATTACAGAAACTTTGTTGATTTTTATTAACCCTTCAGAGAGTGGTTCTACGGTAGTGTTCGAATTATAGCTTTCATCAAAAAATAGCACTAAACAATGTAAGGTTTTTAAACTTTGTATTCATATAGTTTCTTATCCTATAAATGTTACCTCTTAAAAGAAGCAGGAATGTTATTAATATAAATGAGAATACTGCAATTTAGTACCTAAACTCAGGAATAGAAAACAATTTACAGGATCTCTTCACCCTGTATACGGGCAGGGATAAGGGGAACCATCCGTTTGGTTTAGAGGAAATTAATAGAGATGCAGCAAAAAACAGAGGGGCTGTTCGAGCGAATATTCATCCAATAATCTAAACGAAAGATTATCGAGATTCTAGAAACAGCCTCACAACCTTTAGATGATACTGTGGGGGCGAATAATCACGAAGAAACTATATGCAGATAGGCCGGCAGCGACTAACAGATTAACTATATCAATTAGATACATATTATTAATCACAATGAATTTTCAGTCACTAGAAGCTAGTAGTTGTTGGAAATCCCCGCATAGCTGATTCAGAAGGTGTTGGTACACGTTAAGGTGAAGAATGGATCAAGAGCAAGTCCCTCTTCACGTTTGACACTCGTCCAGGCTCGTTTACTCGAGGCTACATCAGATATTATCTCAACCACCAAATGACGCTAGAAAAAACTCAAAAAAATTTATGCTTCAACTCATATATGCGTCTAGGCGTTATGCTTAAATTTAGTGTTGATATAAAATTCTTGATATATGAACTATGAAATTGCTGCCTATGTGTTACCATGAACATATTTTTGAGTAAAAACCTCAAAATTGTATTTTCAATTCGTGCAACAAGTTTGATGTCATGATCGTTTAAGATCACACACATGTAACTTGTAAACATAAATAATCATTTAAGTAAGAAAGCTTAAGGAGCGATGTTCTTAATTTTAACAGAATTCCATTTAACCCAATAAATCCATATAAAAAATGTCTTGTATTACGATTAGTTACGCTAGTTGTACAGCCTATGGACTCTTCAAAAGGTGTTGTTCAAATGGGATAAGCATCATCAATCCAACGGATATATCAGGCATACTTGGTCAATTTAATTAAATTTCTAATTAAGTTGCAGTATTAATGTATAAAATAGATTAGGATTTATTAAATACAGTAAATTTGTGACGTGTCCAATCTAAAATCCTGTTAGGTTAAGAACTTTTCGATTATCATATCAGCTGAATCGGTCCAAGATCTAGGTTCCGTAATTACAGAAAATACTATATGTATCTGCACATCGCATGCCGTAATATCAGAATATGAGATCATTAAACTTTTACTAATTTCATCGAAGTTATCGGATTACTTTGGATAGTCAAAGTTAGTCAATTTCATAGACGGCCGCCTTATATTTGGATAACATGGATTAAATATGATAATAGCGTGATTAATAACATCATTTGCCGTTCGTGTTACGATTATAAGAAGGCGTGGTTATCTTAGTTGCATAGCAACTCGTATGGTTACCAAATCAATTGTCGTCACATTAGCGTTATACCAGACCATGGTATCGGCTCTTAAATGCGACCTAGGGAAATGTTAGAATTCAATGAAACAGATGATGAGCTAGAGGAAATCGTTACATACTATCAATTAAGGCGTTACGGGTACCAGTATATCGATGGGGATCGAACTGAAGTCCTTGAAGTCATTCTACAACTTCAGGAGCTATTACGAGCAAGTATATGATTTACTGATCAGAACTCAATTGCGAGTATGATGATTTCAGCCCCTTATTAAAATCTGTTTTCGAACATCGAGGTAAAAGCTACAATTAAAAGATTATTCAGATGAACTGTTTAATGCTGTATCGAAAAAACTGGTCATAGAGGCGATAGATGCAAAAAACTGCAGTTTAAACCACCAATTTAGTGAAACAAGGTTCAAATATCCTGAACCGTTCATGGATGAAATGTTAAGAGAAAACGAAAAAATCAGGACAAACTACCTTTCTTTTCAAAACGTCCTTGATGATTTGAGACTTGAATTCGTTTATTACAAGTCAGTTGTTACCAGTAAGATATCTTTTAATGAGACAAAACTGAAATCAAATACATAAAGAGCATGATTCAGAATCTAAAAAAAAGAATTGGCGAACCCCAAACCAGCCTCGCGTATGAACTAGAACAAGATCTCATAACATCAGACAAAGAAGAATGGACATACAACTCATTCATAATGCACCATATTCATTGTTATATTCAACCAGAAAATTCGTTGATTCTTGATCATGATGACCCTGTTACTCCTGACACGCCGTCCAAATCTGACAAACCAACCGATCCTCCTACCATTCAACCTACATTCAAATTTTGGCGAATATTTCTGACTGTCTTCTCTATAATTTCCGTTGCATTTCTCATCATATTCATCATTATTATCCGTAAACACCATGACTTGGGAAGATACACTCATATTACTCGTACACCAACTAATTCTGGTGTATAACTGTTTCGACTTTTATTATCATGTCTTTTAGTATCTTTATATTTTGACTTACTCATTTTTTAAACATATACCGGTTTTATGGCGAATTGTAATTATTGAGCATAATCGCAAAACATTTTAATGTAATGATAAATGTTGACTACACTATTTCTGCCTTACTAGTGCGGATTTCAACCATCCCCTGATCCTTTTTATGAAGTATAGCTACAATCGAAACAAGTTCACGATAATTATCTTGAGAAACAATTGATATCTTTTTATGAACATTAATTGGTATTTTGTAGACATTTTCTTAGTTGCAGTCGCGCATGAATCATCTTATTTTTTTTAGTGGTATTTGAATATGATCGGAAAACCAACACGTCGTTTATCTAAATTTAAGGATGTCATGAATCTTAATAATTATTACATCATCGGTTAAATTATTAGGCTTCTGTTAGCCCTCATTATTATGTTTATAATCAAAATGTCTTCGTGTGAAAACGTGACATGATAAATCGCGAATATTCGATGTTACAGATATAATTTATGATACAAAACTGTCAACGAGCAAATTATCCGAATTTGCGGTTTCAGTTTATTTTTCTCCTATTTCTTCAAATTATTTTAACTACGATCAAATTATTGGGAAAAAATCATCCAAAGATAAATTTATATTTTTCTTTTATATGATATGTGGGATGTGGAGATCAAGGAACAGGGAAATATACAAACAATTTAATGGTATTTTAATTGAGTAGTCAAAAAAAATTTATGTCATATATCTTGTCAGACTGATTCCAGAATGGTATTTCTTGAGTCAATTTCGGCCAATTATCAAACAAATAGACGATTTATTCCTATAATGTATATTTATTTTCCGCATGCGTATTCAAGATATTTCAAGACATTTCTCAATGCGAGATAAAAACAGAAGGTATGCATCATATGAATATTTTGCCTTGTATTTTATGATAGAAGCACACAAAACTCTGATTAATTCATGAATATTTATTGATATTTACGCAGCATTCGCAGAGTAAACAATCGTGCTTCTCATATATATGTATTTTTAGCACCCTTTGTAAAATCTAAAACATGCTAATCACCGCTAATATTCTGGCCTATTTAACAATGAACAAAACATTAATATTATCTATATATGTGATTGCCAAACGAATTCCTGTTGATTACGCTTAATTAGAGAGTTTTGAAGTTGAGAAAGACGTTCACTATCTCTAAAAAGACTCATTAGGGATGTTGTAAAATATTCGGTTACCTAATTACATCTATGAGCGACAATATCAGTGTTAACGATGTAAAGGCCTTATTATTATCTCGCAAACTTTCCTTCAATTACTGTAGATAATAAGCAGTTAAATTTAATAAAATAAGAACACCATATTGTTTACGTTGGTGACCACTCATTTGATAAAATCTTAGAATTCAGATTCATGATCAAGTATCCATGAATTAAAACATCTAAATGAGTATATCAGTTTTCGGACAAAATAAGCGTATTTCCAATCAAATATGGTGTGGCAGTTTTAAGTGGAGGTTTCCAGTCAAATTTGGCAGACGAAAAACCAAATTCGACCAAAATAAAAACCCAAGGTAACTACAAACAGCCGCACATTAGTGAACTAGACAAACGCTTGTTTGGACCGAAAACTCGGTATCATTTCCTAGACTTATACATAAAAATGGGGATTACTGTGTCAGTGAATAAATAGGATTCCCCTACTCTTAAAAAGTGTTTTGGTATTCATAATATCAAGACGATTTGACATTGTACATAGAGTATAACAACTTGAATTGATTTTAAATAATACAGATGTTCGTAATAAAAAGGTAAAACACATGAAATCTGAACACAAAATGGTCGGCGATGTGAATGGATATCCTATATCAGGTTATTAATCAAGACCAGAAACAATAAAGATTTTTGGTTCGTGAGTATCTTGTTTCAATTGTTGTTAACGAATCATTATGACATTTAGCCGTAGGACAGGGTACATCGCTATATCAGAATTGTCAGTGTTTTATGCAAATCTTTCTTCCCAGCTATGAAACTAATAGTGCCATTCCGACAAATATTGCAGTCTATGTAATAATTCTTTAAAATACACGTAAAAGAGAGAAGTCAATCAGCTACACACGTTTTATTGAATTAGGCAGAGATGGACATCGCAGTACCATTTGTACAATCGTCTGTCACCCAGATTAACATCTGATGATAGACTCCACGTACAGCCCCAAACCAAGAGCTCCATAAAACGGGATTCCATTTGTATGGGTCCTCAGAGGTAGCTTTGTGACAGACTGAATACTGCTCATTTCAATGCTACCCCTTTTTTCGCGAATTCGAGCACAAACCTTTTTTTGGGTGGAATTTCATACAGCATATTTCTGTATTTTTCTTTTAGGGACAACAAGAGGAAATTGTATATTTGATTGGGATTTAACTCCAAATGAGAAGCTTTTTCAGTAATAAAATTGGCTGAATATTCCCGAGACTCAATGATTGCATTATTTTCATCTGCGATAGAGTTTATTGTAATGCAAGTATGAATACCTTTAACCGTAAATGTATCCCCTTTAACCACCAATTTTGCTTGACATAACTCGGAAAATTTGCTACACCTATAATAAAAAGTGTCTTTATATTTTTTGTTGAGTTGATAGGTGAAATCTTCATGTACAATCTTGCGTCGACTAGCCATTAATCAATTTTCGATGCGCGCGCATTTCCGGAAAAATTTCGGACTAAAATACATACTACCTCAATTTCTCCAGTCAAAGCTTAATACAGGCCATTGCCAATTTTTTTTAATTTGGGAAATGTTTAGATATAATTATAGCCTTTTTAAATTTTGAAAAACTATTTTTTTCGACTATATTCGACAAATGTTAACGATTTTGAGTCTCTGATTAATAAATGTATACAAATTTTCACCCAACACCTCCCACATCAAAATCTGCTGATGTATTGACCAATATATCCATGTCTTCAATCTATATTTTCCTGTACACTGTAAAGAATGGACACGGGAAGATACTTATATATTTAAAAAGGGTCACTTCAAAGTCTTGAATTTTAACTAAAATTTTCCAATTTTATATATTTTCAGCTTTAATTGATTAATAGTTAACTGGAGTAGTTGAAGTTTACCTATTTTGCAATGACCAGTTTACGGTGAAATTCAATTCCAAAAGGTGCGATTTAAATTCGTCAATATGATCAAGCCCACGACCATCTTTATTACTTTCTGCATGTGTTTTCATTGGAATATAAATTTTCGAAACTTGATAATACGATAATTTGTCAGTTGGAACATCATTTAAATTGTTTCCTCTTTCCTTATAGATAGTGATTTGGTTTTCGAAAACTATTATCTATGATAATGATGTATCGGGATTTTAATATTAAGTGAATAAGGTTTATAAAATTTCGAAATTATAAAACAAATCAATGTTCACAAAATATTAAATATTTATCATAATGAGGAGTAAAATTAACAAAAAATTGCATTTAATTATAGGTAAGGATTACAAGAAAAATCTTTAACAGTCATTGAACGTGTAGTATCTAGGTGAAATCCAACACAGATGTTTTCAACCTATGGTCCAGTGACAATTGGAGGTCATTAGGTACCTTCAAATGGGCTCGTGGATTTTCCAAAAGATGCATTGAAGAATTCGTGAAAGATAGTATGTATATATTGATTTTGATATTGATAAAAATAACCTGTGATGTGAAATTTTGATACACAAACTACAATGTGCGTAATCCATAATGTTAGCTGGTGTTTGGGTATACTTCTTCTGAAGTCTGAACCGAGCAGCATAGACCACGTGCAGTCAGTTTACGATTCGATGAATGTCATCCTGTCGATGCTTCCTACTTACTTATGTGAGGGGTATGCTTTTAAAATCTGGATGTAGTTAAACATGTGATTTGTTGATTAATGTTGTTAACAATTCGTTTTTCAATATTCGCATATGTTAACTATCTATGTTTACTAAAATCGATAAATTTCTGAAGAGAAAATCTGACCATTGGCTGGAAAATTCGGAACATCATGTAGCCAAACCTTAACTAAATAAAGAACAAGGGAGAATATGATGTAGGAAATATATAATTTGTTCCCGCCGCACTGGCGAACGATGGTGACCATTCTTTTTGTCCTACACGTTTGTAAAAAATATCGAAGATTTCTATGGAAACTGCTAAATTGAATTGCCATTTAACAACAATAGAGGCGGAAATTCAGGTAAACGATTAAAAACTTTGCTAAGCAGTAAGAGCCTCTTTGGAACAAACGTGAAGTTGATGGCATGATAAACTGTAAATGAGAAACTTTTTCGAGTCTGATTTTGTTCTTTACGACAGTAGGCATTGCAAAAATCATAACACAGCAAAAGAAGAGATTCTTCTGAAATAAACCGATTAGATATACATAGTTGTTGTAGAGACGGAATAGAGTCACAGATTGAAAGCCGCTCCATTTTCTGATAACAGAGAAATAGACTAGTTGCAAATATGTCTGAAGATGTAACCTGTCAACATTTTTCATGCAGTTAGCATGCCCGATTCGCACTTCAGTTGTCAAAAATTTAATAAAGGCAAATATGTCCAATTTTTGGTTTCGTTTTGATACTGTTGCTAATGTGAAATCATAGAAGAATTTTCGTTTCGAAAGTTTTGCAATGGGCGTACAAACGGGTAACAACCTTTCCCTGTAATAAATTCGGTTTTTTTGAAAAATCGCGACTGCTTTAGACGAAATGCGCTTGAGCGTGAACGTAGGGCGCCGTTGCGATAACTGGTTGCTTGTCAAGTTTAGCTGCAAGAATTTAATAATCCACATCTAACTTGGTATAAATCCTTAGAATAATTTATTACGAAGTCCTCTAGCTTAAGAACATAATCGCGATAAAGCTGACGCTGTTTCAATACGTATTTTAAATGTTAACTTTTCAAAGTCCGGCCTACCAGTCACCGTATATTTGAAAACACGTATAGCGAAACGGAAGCAGAGCACAATATTTTGTTGTTGCACATTTAATCCGATGACAATCACACAGTTGCATAATGGGCGTTCTTATGAGTTACGAATCGAACTACGCATTTTTCTTAATCAGCATCATGACTAGATTCTACATTCAGTTACAAATTAGACATGTGTTGCTCGATTAACTCATATTGCCTATACTTTAAAAATTATAAACAGATTTAATCTGTAACGGCTAATTCCTGAAAAAAATGTTTTGTAAACCAATGACAGAGTAGGATGCCGTCCATAAGAAGCTTCGAAAGAGAAGATGAGATCAATGTACCAGTGATATGACTATGTTAATGCCTGAAGTACATAGAGTGAACAATAGCTCCAAATGTGTAATTGCATGCACCATTTGAAAAGACTGATGGCAACTGTATCAATACTTTCATTATATCAGCAACTACGACATTGAAGCATTTTATTTGATTCGAAACCCCTTGCAATGCGAGTTCAGGTATTTGACTGACATATAAAAATATGCCGAATCGTCATTTTATTGAATCCCTCTCTTGTAGTTCAACAGACAGAAAATACTTGCGGTCAGGCTAGCATGTTTCTAGGAATATTCGATGATGTAACACTAAGCCATAAATGTCATGTAACCATTCTCTACGACGTACTTATGCTAAACTGATTTTCGTCATTTTACCTTGATATTAACCGATTTCAGGTCCAGGCTGAATATTGAACATGACATATTCATATATTTGTATATCATACCTGCGCGTGTGGATCAAACTATCTACATCAAAACAAGCACAGACTTCTCACTTAATAGAATAAGGTGTAGCAAACATAACATTATGTATTTTGCAATCGTTTCATTTTTGAGTAGCTTTTTGGGTATGTGAAGTGACTTTTACATGTGTGGCTCGTTACATAATCTGTGACTATCTTTTATCAGAAATAAATTAGATCTAATTGGAACAGTTAATCAGAGATACTCTTTCCCAACTTAATGTATGAAAAGTTGGCCAATGGTGACCTTGAGTGTTGGAAATGTGCCACATGAGTTTAGAACATTTGCTGGGTAAACATCATTAAGAATTTTCAAAACCATGAATAGATTTCATTGTTCTGAAATGTAATTAATTAGTGATATGTAAATTTCTAGGACCACCTGTTTTTGATTCACCAGAACGTTTTATTGTATTTAGGAGATAACTGCCTTCTAAGCTGTATCAAAACCCTATTTCATCTGAGAATAGATAAATCTGATGGTTTAATTCGAGAAAGAGATGTGCGCAGTAATTTTCGAGATGAAAATTATTAAAAAGCAACTTTACCCAATTACAGAATGTTACCTCTTGGGAGATTATGGCATTGAGAATTACGTTTTAGTTCACAGACAGTGAAAAAATTACATCAGGCTATAATGGGTCTTTATGATTAAGACATAATTTTAAATTACGTCCTTTCCTGTCAGAAAATCTTGTTTTCTCATGATTACCTTTATTAATTAACATTGCATTTTTTATAAGGTGTAAATTTCAACTTTGTATGTTTTCCATCTTCCATGGTATTAAAGAATATTGAGTCAGGTTCACCTGTGGAATGGACACAGTCATTTTTTGAGATTAGATTTCGCATAGAATATAAATCTTTCTCGGAATTATCATTTATGTTTTAAAATAAAATAATTCGGAACATTTGAATATCGACATCCGAATGTCAGCCATCTGGAAAGGAAATGATGTAATAGAAGTTTTCAAAATTTTTTGATAGCTTTGTTAAAAAATTTCTGACTATATAAAAATACAGCCATTTTTAATGCAGTTATTTATATCTTCCGATTCTTATTCTAAATATAAAGAATTATTTTATCGACTGATATAATTTAATTCGGCTGTTGTTCGCATAACTTTTCAAAACAGTGGAAATTACTCGCTGCTTGAAAAGTATAGGATACACTGCTTGATGAAAGCAAATTCTTATCTTCACCCATAAAAAATGTAAATAAAAATTTAAGATGGTTTTCGACACAAAGGAATAGCTTCCAACATTTTTGTGCTGTGTTAAATTACAGATCATTCATATTCCATAAAATTGGTTCAATAAAAGTTGGAAAGTTATCTATGGAGCTTAAGAATGTATTTGCTAAATACAACTCTGATCTAAATATTTATGTGTATTTTTTGTAGAGTATTAGGCAAATTTTTACTCTGAACTATGTATATAGAATTTCATGAATGAGATTAAATTTTTGTGTTTAAATATATAACGGAACAATTACATCAAATCAAACAGTCCATAAAATTTAGTAATCTAACTTAAAATACATTAAATGTGTATAATTTTTCATCCTAAAACAATTTTTCCTGAATTTCGAGGATTATTAATATCCATGAAATTTTTTGTTTAACTTTCTCCACCAAAACAAAATATGTTAAAACACCACACATTTCTTGACAATGTAAAGTAAAAAAAGAAATTTTAGAATATCCTTGAAGAGAAGGCATAAAAAACTATCATACAATTTGTGTTTGATTTCAAATTCTATTATAAAAAGATACATTTTTAATTGATATTTCTACCAAAAATTCTAGAAATATGAGAGAGCCCCCAACATTAGAGCCCAAAAGATATGTCTATAAACCAAAGTACCCGTGAAGAAATGAAATGTGATATTCTTCTAAAGACTGCGGTGTATAGAATCTTGCAATCCATCCAATACCAAAAAATGTTAAGACAGCTCTTGTTTTGTCAAATAAAAGCAAAAAATAAAAACCAGACTGACGTGTCTAATACAACACAATTTTTCGATCACTACTGTCGTTTCCAGTTTGTTAATTCGATGATACAGCGCCGAAGAATTAGATTTTAGATGATTTAAAAAATGTATTATTTCAACTGATATAAGACAAGATTGAGCACATTCAATTACATAAACCATATGAAACGTTGTTGCTGGGTAAAAGAAACTTAAATTTATATTTCGTGTTAATTTGGTAGATATACATGATTTTAACCGCATTTAACCATTATTTTGTAATCCCGTCGAATTTTTGGGTTTTATTAAAACCTTGTCGCAATATTTCTGAAAATTAGACAGTGTTTACTGTAAATGATTATGATTTACAAATCATTAATTAGAGTTACAAAATTTTTCTTTAATTGGCAACATTCTATGGATTATTTCTATTAGGAATATAACACTCATAATATCGACATATATCTTGAAAACAATTTAGAAATGTGAATGCTTCAACAGATCATTTTTTTATGAATGTAGTGTAGGGAATCCCTTTGGCCTTCTAAAACACATGCAATGCGCATGGCGTGTGATTTTGTAAAGTCTAAGATCTGTATCCATTATACCGATAAATCATAAAGAGTGAAGCCAACTGCAAATGATTAAATGAAACACAGTTTAATGCATAATCATCATAAAATGTAGGGGAATAAGAGTTATCTTTTTTCAAAAGTTAATGTTAAATATGCTAGGTATTCTGACAACATCTTTGTTAAATTGGAGATGAATCAAGGAATATTGTTGAGACGACTCTGATGTAAACGAGGATGCACGATAAGGCAAAATCTGAAAAAAATCCATTCAAGAAAACATGGAATCATTTTTTTAGTGACAATCAAGTTTTTTTTAAAACATTCTTATAATGTTTAAATTAGGTTGTCAAGTCCGTTAAATCTAAAATATTATATCTAAGCATAGCAAATATCTCTTAAAGTGCACGCAGAAACAAAACAGGGTTGACCTTAACAACGTTAACACCAACTCCCCACACTTTCCAATTTTTAACGGGGCGATCATAACTCATAGTACAAATATATTTAAATCGGTCTTTTTTGCAGAATAAATTAAAAAATATCTATATTTATAAATTTTATTTATTTTAACGCCTGAGAAAACCAATGCCAGTGGTTTTGAGAATGTTTTTGTCTCAATGTAAATTCTCCAATAACTCCTTTAGATTATTTAGAATTGTGTTGCCAGATTCATCGACCGAGTTCGTTTACTTTCTTTTTTATCTTTATATATATATATATAGCCTTCAATGTTCGTTCAGTTGTATTGGTATGGACGACCTTTAGAGAACCCAGGAGATGTTGAGAAGTGTTTATTGTATGGTGATCATACATCTTTTTTATTGACAACCAGCATGGAGGTGTACAATCTTTCACCGGTGCATTACTACACGAACTGTACGTCAACACCAACTGCGACGTTTTTCAGGTGCGAAAGGGTCGTCGATGGATATGTCATCTGCGTGCAAAGACTATGATATTGCAAGACTCATACATGCTAAACATTCACAACCTTCTCTCAGTCCACTATAGACGCGGTACCAAAGCGACATTCGTTAGCTGTGTGATCATAAATTGTTCTGAGTCAAGAATAGCTACTGAAACAATAAGCATTTGATTACGATACAGGCAACACTTTTGCGGCAATAATGCTTATAAGAGTTTCAACAGTTATATAAGGCACCTCAACCAGAAATATGCGATGCCATTCTGTTCATGTGATTCCTCCCATAACCTAAACACCGCTAAATGTGGGATCTAGGTTGTATTTAGTTATTTCTGTGTATGGATGATATATTTCAATCACAATATCTGGTCCCAGATTGTATAATCGTCTAGATCTAGGGTTGGTTCCCCTCCCATATTTTTCTTGAATATTTCATAAAATAAGTTATATAAGCAGTTGAAAATCCTCTAAAGGTGCATAGTTGTCATGGTTTAGACCAAGTTGAAAAAAATAAGGAAGCAAGGCATTATGTACAGCATGTTTAGTCCAGCCAAATTGGTTCTTCTAAACATTAACCATTTGTTTCGACCTTCTATCATTAGAACTCTTCTTAAAGCCCACGTTTTGAGAAAAAATCTCGCAAGTCCGTATAAATGGAAGATTGAGCAATTTAAACATTAAAAATCGAGGTGAATTTGATACAAATAGACGAATTGATTTCCGATCTCTTTGAACATGTTTGGAGATTTTTCAACAATTAATGTGTTGATTGCGGGCGGACCAGAAAACAACACAAAACAGGATGAATATTAACCATAATATCCATGGCATTTTTATCTGAAAATGTACTGTTAAACAGCGAGGTTCGAAAAAATAAAATTTTGAATGTTAAATACTGAAAATCATCAAATATAAAAAAAATTGAAATGCTTTAATAGTCTAATTGTTGATATGTGCGAAGATATACGATATTTTTCCGAACACGTGTGCATTAGGTATAGTTCAGACGGTGAAAATGCACTGCACTTATTTATTTTTATAATAAATTTCAACTTCGTCACAATTAAATATTGATGGTAATTTAAAAAAAAGGAATGACAAGTATTGCTCGCGCACGTGCAAGAGGCCTAGAAAGGTGGGGAAAATTCTAAGTAAGTCCAAAATATGTTATATATGATGAAGTTAGAACATTTGATATAAATTCTATTCAATATAACAAATTAAAAAATAATGGCCTCTGTGGGGGTCGAACCCACGACCTTGGCGTTATTAGCACCACGCTCTAACCAACTGAGCTAAGAGGCCACATGGGTATTTCTCGAATGATAATTATATATCATACATCGAAATTTTTAAATGTAATGGTTTCCAAATAAGCCTAGAATGTATGATTTTTGTTTTTCACGCGCAATGACAAATTTTACAGCACATCGAAATCACAAATTTTATTGGACTATTAAGGTTATACAGAGTATGTTTACGAAGAGACTTCATTAGGCATAAAATAAGCATCATTCTGAAACGAATGAGTACAAATGTAAAGTTGTACTTATCAAATTATACATATATGGTTTTTTCGATCTAATCAATAAATGAGGCAATCAACTCAATATTTAATGCGGATACTTAATAATTATTTCAATCAACATAATATTCTTACAGTCTGTTTAATAAACCTTGAAATCAATTTAATAAAGCTAAACGGGTGAAAAGAGCTTAATATCATTGCAATTATCTTAATAGAACTCTAATGTACTTCATAATCTTTGTAATCAATTTAATAATGATTGCAATCAACTTAATAAAACAATATAAGGTTATTAGAATACACTTTTCGATCAACTTAATAAAGTTAACAATCAATTTGATAACGACTGCCATCAAATTAATAAAAATTGCAATCAATACAATAATGGGTGTTATCAATTTGATAAATATTGCAATCAATATAAACTTTTCGATAAATTTACTAACGAATGCAATCAATTTGAAAACCTTTACAATCAACTTAATTTGTATTTGCGATCAATTTAATAATTGTCGCAATCAACTTAATAACAACGCCAATCAATTTAATAATACTGCAATCAAATTAATAAATATTGCAATCAATATAAACTTTGAGATCAATTTACTAACCACAACAATTATTTAAAACCCGTTCCAATCAACTTAATTGCTACTTTTGATCGATTTAATAATTAGTGCAATCAACATAATAACAACCGGAATCAAGTTAATAATTTTTGCAATCAACATAATAAACTTTACAATCAATTTGGTAACGACTGCAATCAATATAACTACCGTTGCAATCAACTTAATAAACCTGTGATCAATTAAAGAAACACTGAAATCCTGTTAATCATTGTCGAAATCAATTTAATAACCACTAAAATCAATTTAATAATTGCTGAAATCAACATTATAAACCTTGCAATCAATTTGATAATAACTGCAATTAACTTAATAAAACCTGCAATCATTTTAATAATACTGCACTCTATTTAATACAGGGTTTTCATCACAAATCGTACACATATCGATGGAAATAAAGCGAAAATAAAAAAAATGGATTTACGCACTGAACAAAACAATCACGTATTATTTACTAATTTAGACTTTTATTTCATTGGCATACGGTTTGATAATTTTAGATTTTTTAAAAATAAAAGCGATCAGCGCTATTGCAACCGAGAGGTGTGTGATTTATGATGAAACCGTGTAAAAGTTGACAAAAAATTTAATTAAAGTTTCAATCGATTTTTCATCCTTTCAATCATCTTAATAAACATTGCAATTAATTGAAATAACCGTTTCAACCAACATTATACACTGTTAAATCAACTTGAAGAGTTTGGAGGTCAATTTGATTTTTTTTAAATTCAATTTGGGTTTTTTGCAGTTGCATTTAGCGGACGAAAAATTTAAGAAAACAATTAAATAGAATATTTAAAATAACTAATGAATTTTTTTTATTTTCA
The DNA here is from genome assembly GCA_000827895.1 of Thelohanellus kitauei. Lineage (NCBI taxonomy): Eukaryota > Metazoa > Cnidaria > Myxozoa > Bivalvulida > Myxobolidae > Thelohanellus > Thelohanellus kitauei. The sequence goes on from JWZT01000205.1 coordinate 34,205, forward strand.
ACAATTTTGCTGTTTTAATGAGTATCTCCCATATGTTTTCATGTAGCGGTAGTAACCATCATAATCTTAGAGTATTATCATTGCTAGAATTTTTGAATTACAATTGAATAGCTAGGTCATATTTAAGGGAGTAAGTATTTTTACTATCTCCACTTTGAATAAACCTTCTCGATTTGTTTAAGGAAGTGTGAATCGGGCGTTAATAGAAAATATTGAGACATTTTCTATGAAAACAATCAAAGATTATTGATGATTTGTGAAATCTAACATTGTCAATGTTGACAACGCATCTTGTATTTGGCTGAGTGTTTGACTGAATATGTCGAAAAATTTTCCAAAATAGCCAAAAAAACTTTCTCCTTAATGTGGTCGGCTGTTGATTTCTTTATATACTACACCGTGTCTTTTCATCGCACAACAAACAGATATATTCATATATCGTATGTTTGGTACTCTAAGAACCTGTGTGGTGTCTATTGGAATTCAATCCTTGTTCCGATTGTTTTTAAATCATGAAAAACGACTGCGATGTTTCCCATCTCTGCATAAAGACATAAGAATATTCACGAAAAAATATAAATCTAAACCAGAGTTCTCATATTGGTTCATTTTTCAACATTATTTTTTTCTCAAATTTTTCTTCCGCCAAATTTAACCACGTGTAAACTCCAATGAATTGCAGATCGTCACTCAATAAAGAATTCACATCAAGTTGAATTGTAGAAAAGGCAATTTAATTGGCAGAATATCACAATTTTGCTAAAATCCTTGTAAACACTGATAACAGATATTTGACTGGAATCGAAACCCACCTTTACTCAAAATAGGTTAATGAGATAATATATAGATAAAACAATTGAATATGTCGTAATAATTTATGAAAAAGTGACTGATCATCAAATAAATCCTTCCCGAAGGCACATAGAAAAGACCACAGATGATGAAAGAATGGAAAACCGTTTCTAAAGGATCATGTTGCAAATCAAAATATTATTATACTCCATTTTCCCTTTCAAAATGGTCGACTCTTCGATTATGACATTCAAATGCTCCGAGATTGTATTTATTATTGAATTTATATATATACAGAGTCTACCTTCTGGGTTTTGAGAATATTCATTCAGATTGAATAGTGGAATATGTTCTGTCGTTTGCTGAGATTTGATTTTGTCTAACAGCAAACAATCTTTCTAACATTTACTTTTATTATAAATTGAGCGTCGGAACCTTTGAATGTCAACGCCCGAAAGTCGGCCATTTTGCACGGAATATTGTGTAATAACTGATGAATGAAATTGAATATTTTGTATTTTATACGGTTCCAATGAAGTATGAAATTTCTATTTGTAGCCAAATCGATTACTTTTTAGGAATATCAGCTAATAATTTATGCAGATTTAGCGAAATCAAGCTACATTAACGAAAATGCCTTTTGAATAAATACGCAGGTATTAAATTTTTTTAATAAATACGACAAGGAAGCACTTTTGAATGAAATTAAAAGAGAACCGCGATTTTTGATAAAAACCCTTCAATTCGCAAATTTTAAAACAGATAACCATCAATGGTTTATAGCTGATCATGCGATTTAGTTCTGCCTTATGATAAATAATTGTTGTTTTTTACTCTTAATTGGTTCGACATTTGACAGCTTGACTCTGATTCAAAAATTAATGTAAGAAAAGGATCTTGGAGGGATCACGTGTCAGACAAAAGTATTTACTAAACTGTCTGTGAATTATATAATGGGTCAAAGGAAGATATTTATCAATCCTCGCGAATGGATGATAAAACCTAACATTAAAAATGTAAGTTTTAGATGGGATAACATATCAACAACAGATACATCGAGGATCAGCCAATTTTCCAAACTGTGTATCCTGTTTCTGAACTTATGTGGCGAGGCTAAAAGTGGGCAGCAACTTTCACTACTTTGAAAAAACCCGAAAAAATTTAACATATTTTTTGGAAATTTCGCCGCCTCTCCACTGAGCTACAAATGGGCTGATGGTGGGTGAATATTGAAGGTATAGTAAAAAAGATGTAAATGATTATTGATTTGAAGCCGCATCGCCACAATCGGATTCATTCATGATTTGAGAAAATATAAATATAGTCCATGTTTATCAGTGTAATATGACATCATGATATTCATTCGTGTTTTTTGAAATTTATAGTTAAAAAAAAAGAAATTTAGTGATCACAAGATGAATTGTTATCATTTAAATTAAGTTCATCTGCGATGGCAGCAGGTAAACTTATTGTGTTGTTTTTCCGATTGGGTGAATGGCCGATAGTTTGAAGACATAGGCGATACAATGAAGGAGGGCGAATAATAAACCATCCTAAAGTATTGAAGCCATCAAAGCCATGACCCAAACCTCCGAAATAGTACATGTAAGAATCATCAACTACAGTGCTGCAATGGAAGCAGATTCCTGCATTTAGAGACTAGATATAAAATTCTCATACATAGTCCATTTTAAACCATTCCAGAGTTTCTAAATCGATTTTCCAGACATCGGAGTAATATACATTAGTATTCGAAATATTACCGCCACACATATAGCCAAATTTACTTGAAAATGCAAATGATTCAAGTATCCGATCGTCAGGATACTGCTCATTGGATGATTTCGTTGCTTTTTTAGTCCACTCACTCGTTGAAAAATCAAACATTCTGATTTCTCTGAATCTGCTAGTACCAGTAAATGTGGTTTCGATGCAATATAATCTATTTGTTTTTAAATATTACTGGTTTTTGTACACAGTTCCCCATATTTTACGGCTAAATGAAGGTATTTCTCCATTTTGTGACACCGAGGACCATGTTGAAGTTTTCAGACAGAATTTGAACATTTGGTATAGTTCTACGTAGTTTGGATTGACTCCTAATACATACAAAGACCCATTTTGATGTAAAAGTAAATTTCCACACATTGGAGTCGGGGTATTCTCATCATGATCATCGTTATGTTGGGATAGAATTTTCCATGTATTTTTTATGATATCGAATGAGGCGAGAGAATTAGTCCATCGAGAAATATCATTAAGGCAAGACCCACCGAATATGTAGACAAAATTTCCCAAAACACAAATCGAGGCGGATAAACTGTTGACTTGTATATCTTTCGGTGGTATGTGCAGTTTCCAATCACCATTTAGTGTATTGTAACACCATAATTCATTGCCATCAGCATCGGACGTGCAGATATAACCTCCAAATAAGATTAGAAATTCTCGAGAAGTAGCCATGCAATGATATACACGATTTTCGGGCACCATTTGCACATTTCCAGCATTCATTCCCATAATTTGAAACAAATGTCCAAAAATCAAAAATTGGAAGATATATCGATTCGAGACTCAGCAAAGTTAAGAAAAGAATACTTAGGAAAGGGCCCACACTTGTATTGATCGAATTTATGCCGCAGAAAAATGTTTGTTCTTGTTTCCAAAGTGAAGAACTGTTTAGGGTGTGGGGCTATTAAGAACAGAGTGTTTTGGGCGTTTATAAAGAATTTTATTAAATATCTATTAAAAATATATAATTATATAGATTATGCTTGGTGTAAAGAAACGGGCTAAATTCCTATTACCTAACAGACATGCGCAATTGTTATGAAAACAGACTTCAATATTCACAGACTGTTCCTAAAAATTAATTTGACGTTTTGTTGAATTAGGACACTAGAATCACTTCGATGTTTATCTATGGAAAACTAAGTAGAAATAATGATTTAGGGCTAACATCCATCAACAAAATAAAATCCTTGATCAATAAAAAATATCGATTATTCATTAAAATTTATTCATGATCTAAGTAGAGGTAAAATGTATATTGATGACCAGTTCCACGAACATGAGCACACACATTTGCAATTACTGAGATTATTAGTAGTTAGTGAACTGGTGTTTAAGATTCTGGTATGTCAGAATGTGATTATTTAGAATTGATGAAGGCATATAATCATCTTCAAGAGTTATTAATAACCCTGTATTAATGTCATTATAATAGGATGGCCCAATTACTCTAATTAATGTATAATCACCAAAGAATAATATATGATGCATATATGCAATTAATTAATGATATATGAACCTGAAGAACTGCGCATACATAAAAAAAATGAGATTGATATACAATCACATTGGCTGAGACAATAAATAGGTACTAAATCATTCGTTTGTATTTCGCGTAACTTCGTCGATTGCCTGAGATTATCTTATAAACGTTATTATTCCTCAGAACACACACTATTTTAGGTGGCTGAACCATTCGTCTCAATCTATTCGTGACAGTTTCTGTTGATCTCAACAACGTTTCTTATCAGACCAATATATTTCTATTTTTAACATCTTAAATCTCATAAATATACAAAAAAATACATTTCATATAATTAGCTACTGTACGAAAGTTAACCAAATGAAAAATGAGCCAAAAATCTCAAGTATGTTACTACGTGGATTCGACAATAGTTCTTTACTGACCTGAAAACTTTAGCCTGCAATTTGCTGTATTATTTGGAAGAATGAAAATCCACTACGCTCGTCTTTTGAAGGTAGATCATCTTCTGCATACAGCTGTTCTTTTTTTACCCCTTCAAATAATATCCTAATCGTTGTATGACTGCATATGAAAAGAGACTAGATACCACAGTTCCAATACTCCAATGGCATTGTTAGTACGGGCTATTCCTTTATTAGCCGCATCCTACTAGTTCACCGTATGTGTCGCGAATAGTGCGGGAGAATAATTTTGCTCCATTAATGAACGCGACATCCTCTAATACAGATTTGATTTGGCTGCAAGAAATACACTTCCGAAAGGTTTACGACTCTATGATTTTGGAAATGCATTTTATTTAACAGAAAATAAAGTGTTGGAACTGTCTTAAATGTTGCATCAGCTGGCCCAACAGTAGCTCAAAATAGGCCATTTAGCAGTTCCAACTCGCCCACAAATATGAGACGATCAGTAGGTCACCCAGAGTCGAAAAAATAAAATCTCTGAATACGTCTGATATATTAAATGTTAGATCGTGTGGTACAGGCAGAATGATGAAGTTATTTGATACCCACGATGAATTCGAGGAACGCCGAAAGTATTTATTCATGTCGACCACTTTGGCAGAGCAAGAGTAACGTGGTCATTCATTGTAACCATGAAGGATGCATGAACTTAACGTGGTGTTGCAATTTCACCTGATATGTAATTATTCATTTATTTACCCCCCTACAGGCTGAGCCTTGAGATCCGCTGCCAAAATCCGAATGCCAAAGGTCTTGACTCACTAAAAGATCACCATTGGTACTCAGTGTTGCTTGACAAACCTCTTGCTCTCCTTTACAGCATCTGCACTTAGTGATGCCCCTCCCCACAAACCAGTACGATAGTTCCGATATTCGGAGTTTCGATACATGTATGTCCCTTTTCAACGTTAAGATATTGCAAAGACAATTAAATCAGACATTGTGAAATAATGCGCATGTTCACCGCCAAGCAGAATTACAAAAAAAATATAAATTTTTGATACATTTCTTTAAAATATCATTATAAAAGGAATTTATTTTTTGAATAAACTTGATACGTATATAATATCTGAGATGATACCTTGAGATGAAAAGTATGTGATTCATCATTTTTAACCTCTAGTGGATTTCGGTGAGAAATATCAATATTTTTTTCAATTTGTTTAGGTATTTAGGTCAGAGGTTTGTAATCAGTTTAATAAAGTCCGTTGCATATTTTTAATGAAGTTGTTAACAGACAGTTTTCTTAGGTAAAAAAATTTAAACAAGTTATATGTGCAGATCTGTTATATTTATATAGGAACTTTAGAATGAATGATGTAAAAATTTCGCCGCAATAAAAAATTCATTGAAAATGAGGTTCAATGTTATATAGAGTAAACTCTGGTTTGGTGCACAGAATCCGAAGCAAATATAAATGTGCCTTTTACCTGAATGTACATATACCTGAAGCTAAATCCAACAGCCACATGGAAAAAGAACCTAAACATAATGTGCTCAAACCATGCTGCACTGGTTAAACAACAAATAATCTGTGTTTAGCGAGAAGAAGATGAAATCCGTATATGTCTAGCAAATTGTTCTTGTTGATCAGTAAATAATTCAATCACAAGCAAAATTTAAATTCAACAATATTTTACATCAACGTGATGTTCCGAACACGAGAACTAGTTGTAGATTACAGCTTTTGATTATCCTTCATTCGAGACCATTATGATTAATGCCATTTTTTCATTGATAAATTAATTTCTCTACACTTTTACATTTTTAATGGATCGTGAGTGACTTCGTTTGATAAAACTTTTGACGCCTTTTTATATCTTGATTGAAAATAATTTGTGTTTTAATCTGTGATATTGAGTAAAAATATGACAAGATCATTTGTTCAAAAATGAACTGAATAAATATGTCTGAGAATAACATGTTATAATTCTTATTTAATTCTAGTTTTACTGGTTAAGTGTTTACAATTTAGGGTGTATGCCAATTTAGGATCTCGGAACAGTACCTGATGGTCATTAAATGAAAATTGTTGAAAAATGTTTATTTGTAGAACACATAGTGCTTTGATTTATTCAGGAAATTAGCATTAACTTTTTGCGGTTAAACCTGACAGAATCGGTTGTATTTTTAAAATGTGAAAAGAATTTATAACTCACATATGAGCATAATTTTAGACAACTAAGAATATTCTTTGTCATACAAATCAAGTTCATTCGCAATGGAAACTGGCAAAGACTTGATGTGGCTGCTTAAATTAGGCGATCGATTGATAGACTCAAGGCACAACCGATACAGTGGTGGTGGTCGAAAAATTAGCCTTTCCAGCGAATTGAGGTAATTAAAATTTGTATCAAAACCTCCATAAATATATAACTAGGAATCATCTACAACAGCCATTCGATGCTCATTTATGTCCCTACTAAGATACTGAAACAACAAATTCATTCACCTGTTCCAATTTCGACCATTCTAGGGTTACTAAATCAATTTTCCAAATATCAGAGTAACACGTATCTGCGTTTGGAATCTTCCCGCCACAAATCAACCCAAAGGTACTGAAAAATGCTAACGATTCGTATTCTCTATTTCCGGGATATTGTTTATTTTTAGAACTAGTTGCTGTTTTAGTCCATGTGTTTGCTGAAAAATCGAAAATCCAGACATTCCTAAATCTGTTTGTTTCATTCAAACTATCCACAAAACGATGTAATCTATAATTTCAAACATTACCGATTTTTGAAGATCGTTCCAAATATTTGAAGATTATAAGGAGGCTTTAATCCATAATGCGGTACCAAGGACCATGTTGAAGTTTTCAGGTTGAATTCATACATTGCGTAAAACTCCTCATTTCCATCATTGCTCCCTAGTGTGTACAAAGATCTATCGTGGTATAGAAGTAAATTTTGACTCATTGGCGGTGGCGTGTTCTGGTCATAATCATTTGTATGTGGAAATAAAATTTCCCATGTAGCACTAGAGATATCAAATGATAGGAGAGAATTAGTCTCACGGAATTGATATTCACGAGATACACCGCCGAATAAGTAAATCAATTTTCCAACAGCACATATAGAAGATGATAGAGGGGTGTTTTTAATCTCATCAGGCAGTGAATATCGTTTCCAAATCCCACTGACAGTGTTGTATATCAACAGATCATATTGGTGATATTCGCTCACATTCGAAAAGCCCCCATATATAATAAGAAGCGCACCGATAGAAGTCATACAGTCATCGACGAGACCATCCATCATCGTTCGGTTACTTTCTTCACTCATTAAGCTGAATATTAAGAATTCTTAATAACCCGAAATTTTGTTAAATGTTGGAGGGTGGCTAAGCTAATTTAGAAATCACTTATTCAGGAATATAAAAGAATAGTTCTTTTATTGATTGTTATTCGTGTAAAAACCGCTTTTGTGGATCGTAATTTGAGTCACAATTTTGAAAGGTGTGAGTGTGTAGGCAGATATTGTTGTGGGTGTATATCAAAAATATATGTTTAATATCTATTAAATGAGTACTCTCAGGAACCGAAACGCCTGCGTAAAAATCGTGTTGATGTGATATTCAACTTGTGAAACATGCGCAAAAGTGAATAAACAATTGAACAATATGAGTGCTCACTTAACTCAAGGTGTATTAGGATTTATGCTAGAGTTCAGGTAGAATGAACATGCATAAATAAATCCACCATTAATTACGAACGCGATATTTTCGTAAGACACCTTGGTACCAAAATGTAATGCATTTTCACCTGTAAATATCAGAAATATGTTTTTATTTATCAACAATCGCACATAGTTGAGAATTAATGTTACGATTAAAAGTATAATTATCGGTTCTTCCTTACGTAATTATCGATCTGGCCACAGATGGTTGACTAGTATTACAGTCATAACTTTCCAAAACCATTTATAAAGAATAATTGGTGTAATATATCTATAGTCAGCGTAATATGCCTATTAATTTATTTATTCCTAGGATTTGCTTGATTACTCAAGTCATTATAGAAATGGTGTCAGGATGATAAATATTATCCGTGAAATTGGTCATCGATTAAAATGAACTAAAATATCATAAAGATGAAAATTAATGATACTTATATCGAATCATACAAACGAAGTTGATACTATTAGCCGATACCATTCGTTAAATCATCGCATTATTTCGTTGAATGCATTAGATCCTCTAATTGACATTTCTTATCATACTAAACCAAAATTGAGTTGGATTAAAAGCTACTTTGAGCTAAAATTTTATTCATTACAATGATTAAATTTAAAAACCATTTTTTATCAGCATTTCCCGATAATCATTGATCTCTTACAGACTCAAAATTTATTTAATTCCGTATGTACTCAATTTATTTTTTAAATAACTATAAAACAAGGTTTCACATGATACCAATATTAACAACTATTCTCATATTATGGACTTTTGTTCTCGTAAATAAACGTGTTCACATGATGACTCTGCCCTATATGATCCAATAAAGATATCTGAATTCAACGTTTATCAATGGTAAATCTACACACTGCAATCAAAATATACAACCTGATTTATATTTATCTACTTAAAATATTTTTTATATGTTTATTTCTTACCACATCAACGAAAATAGTCTTTTAGTTTTTGTTGAAATATATATTTTCCACTATGTTCGTTTTTAAATATTAACTCATGCGTAATTTCATCATCTATAAAAAAAATAGTTGTGTCTTTTTAAACTTAAGTTGTATTGCTGAATATATTGTTGATCAGTCAGTTGTAAAATCTGTGCAATCAATTCATCTATTTGCGTAGATGCATCTCAAATCTTGATATAGTTTGCAAAGTCAAAATATAAATTGTGCATGAACCAAAAGTCAATTAAGCATTTAACAGACTTGATATTATGTAACACGTCAAAGAGGCCAAAATTTTAATCTTGAAATTCTGAGAAAATCTCAAAATAAAAAACCGTGTATATAGTCTAGTGAGAATTTTTGTCTCTTGGAATCATACCCGTAATATCACAATAAGAGAGAACTTCTCGTAGCCCGATTTTCTTTTACTTGATCACTATTTCTTGAATGTGTGTATCTTACAATCAATTACGATTTTGACAACCTAGATATGTCTTTGGTTAACAAACATACATCAGGCAGCAAAAATGAATGGTTAATTCTTTAAGAATATGGATATCGTAAAAATGTTCAATTAGCTTTTATGACGGTGTCAATATTTCAGTTTGTCGCCATATTGATACCATATAGCCTTGGTCCATTTAATAATTGGATACAAATTTAATTGTAACAATACGTGAGGGTTCGTATTTCAATCCATATTCAAAATTTCTACATAAAACTGTACAAAAACTTGAAAAATATCTTTCCTATTTGTTTAAATTTTTTTTATCGGCTAATGATTTAGAGGGAAACTGTAATCGGTCGCACCTTGATTCATAATGTCGAAAATTGGCAGATCAAAATTTTAAATGCATATTCTACTTTCGACGAAATATGTCTGAAATAGTCCAAAAATCTGTTGTATCCCTTTCCCATGTAATTTTTGATAATTATAAACCTATTAAAAAGCACACTCATGACTGGCGACAAAAATCGTGGTTAAAATAAATCTACGGATTTTATGGTTCTTTTGAGGTAGTCATCGATGAATACCTGGAGTAAACTGTGTAAATTATCAAAATTTTTGTTTGTCTTTAAGATGCAAGATTGAATAAGAAACGGTCGAGAGAAAGTTTTTTAACGATAAAGTAATAATAATTTAATGGAATAATAGACTTTCATGAGTTCCAGGTTTTCACGGACAATTTTTTACCTTTAAATGTAACTAAGTGCCTTAAAGATCATCGAACTGACAGACATTTTGTATTTTGTCATAAAAAAAGTAATCAACGATTCCAAATCCATTAAGATTAATTCATTAGTTACTTCATCTATAAATCGTTAAAAAAATTAACTGACATAAACATTTCAGAGTAAATATACCAAAGATAATAAATTATAAAAGATAGAACAGAGTTAAATATAAGGTCGAATTTTCACGTAATAAAACGTGGTTTATATCATTTCCTTATTCTCTTCCAATGCTTTAAGGTATAAAAAATTCAAGAATATCATCTACAAGCACCCAAAAGAATATTCTGAAAATCAAGGTTATCACAAGGGTATTAATATAGTAAAATATATATCGCGTAAGGATATTAAATGCGATGATTGCCAACCACGAGACTGAGAATATGCGATATATTCTTTATGAAGCATAATACACGCATACGTTGATATCTCAGCTATTGATTTCAAGTACGTCCAATGCACTTTGAAAATCAGCATACAAAT